>CAHIKZ030005477.1:925000-1040000 GCA_903632075.3 Acanthosepion pharaonis
AGTGCATACACCAAAGGAGAGGTGATACTCAACGTGGTCCAGGTGGACCGTAGATAGCACACATATCATTTCTAGTGGTGCACTGAGAATTCGTAGCCATAAAAATATTTAGCCATTTAACAAAAATTATTCATACTTTGAAGAATTAAAAATTAAATTTTGTTTAATTACACATATGTCCATTATATTTGAAATTTTCGAAATTACATATATGCAGTGCTATATTTGTTTTACATTTTATCATATATATATATATGTGTGTGTGTGTGTGTGTGTGTGTGTGTGTGACGTCATTTGTCTACATTTTATACGCCATGAGCAGATATGAATGTACGTGAGAAATTCATGGAAGATAAAGTTTAAAAATAGTAAAATCGACCTTACTAACCGAACGCTCCTCTCTAACCGAATCGGTTAAGGCACGTCAGGCTAAATGACTGTTCCGTATAGGATACAGGTGCAATTCCTGTCGGAAGACGAAAATTTTCTATGAAAATTTCTCGGACATTCAGGCCGGTAAATGTTGTTTAATACTGTTTATTATAAAACAGAGCATTTACTTAAATATTTGTATCTATAAAAAGAATCTATAAACATTAAAAAATATACATATATCTGAGCTTTCCATCTCATTCATTTTATGAAACTTTCTGTTTTTTCAATTAATTTTAGCTTATATGTGGATGGAGATGGGGTGGGTATGGTTTTTAGGGAGCAGTCGAGTCTAAATTTTTCTATCTCCATAATGTGCTATAAATGTAGTGAACGTGCTCTACTGTTTATCAGGAGCTGAATATGAAGAAATATACTTTTAAGGTGTGCTATGTTTATGGTATAAAGTGCTCAATATCAGAGATAGATGTTATATAATATACATTGACGTCAACGCTAAGAGGCGACAGGCTGTTTCATGCTAGACACGATATATATATATATATATATATATATATATATATATATATATTATTCAGAATATTGTCCTCATCTTTTTTTGCCATATTTATCACAACGTTTCGGCCGTCGTACACTCCGGCCTTCTGGTGGTTGGTATGTCGAACTGAACCCTCCCTTTATTTCATTATATATATATATATATATATATATATATATATATATATATATATCATAAAATTTGATTTTGATACCCTCTGTTTATCCTTGTTTATTAAATAAATAATAGTAAGTAGACGACTTGGTCTTTTCGTTGAATATTTTAGTGTGAAAATTGAACATCCTACGAGTAAATGTAGGAGTGGTCCATTTGAATTTTTTGAGGAAAAAATGGTCCATGGGCTGGAAAAGGTTGGGAAGCACTGTTCTATTCCAATATGCTCCGACCTATAGATATTCCTATCATCTGAAGGAACCCTGGTGAACAAGCTCATTGCATCCAAGATAATCATCTTTGTTCTTAACATATGACTATTGTTGGATAATGGCTTCGACTCATGTGGGTACGTTCATCTGAGTGAGTTTAGCGTAATTTTGAGGTGTTTATCTCTGCTTATTCAGAGAAAAGTTATACCTGGACTCGTTTAGCAGCATTAGCAGCTTGCTCTCCTTCAGAAGGGTTGAATCCTTTTTCACACCCCAAGCTAGTCTTGCAAATTTCTCTGAGTATTCCAACCGGTCCGTCTCTGTGGATCCGTTTTTGTCTGTTGAAAGTTTGATGACACTAGTCATTCTCAGGAGGATTTTGAAGGTCAACTTTCTCATTGTGATGTCCAATTTGACGTTTTTATCTAATGCTTTTCTCACTTTTCATCTTAGCTCTTCTGCATAGCCCTTAGAGATCTTCAAATTAACTCTATCAACTCTCAGCTATCATTATCAAATTACGGGCAACCCCTGATGATTGTGCTGACACTTACTAACCACTGATTCCTGATATTCAGCAACCGTTTTACTGACTGATGGCAGAATTGATATATATATATATATATATATATATTGTCTACATCTATGAGTTGAGGTATTATGATTATTTGAATTATTTATATTATTCGGGCTGTTATCGTCATCTTCATTGCCTAATTCACAACGTTTCAGCTCCGGCATTCTTCAGGTGATTGGAATTTCGAATCTTGGACAGAGAAGTTAAAGGGAAATAACTGAAACTTCGGAAAGAAGTATGGCACGTGGAACTAGAACAATCTACCCAGCTGGACGAAGTAAAACTTCGGTTCGAAATTCCACTCACCTGAATAAGGCCGGAGCGTAAAACGACCAAAACGTTGTGAATATGGCAATGAAGATGAGGATAACAGTCCGAATAATGTAAATAATGCAAGTAATCATAATACCTCACCGCAGAGATCCAATCACCTGAAGAAGGCCGGAGCGTACAACGGCCGAAATGTTGTGAATATGGCAATGAAGATGATGATAACAGTCCGAATAATGTAAATAATGCAAGTAATATTCATGTACTTTTCTGTTTTTTTTTTCTGTTTTTTTTTGAAGATCAAAGTTGACAGAAAATCATGAAGCCAGAATAAAGTTCCATAAGAGAGAAGTGCGAGAGAAGAACCTCTTAGCATAGAACTTACAGTTCCATCTATCGATTTCCCTTGTTAAATAATGAGGCCTGACTAGTACTACGCTTAAATTCGTAAATCGCAACATCAAAGTGGGCCATCAGAACAATTACCAGGAAAATATATGAGCAAAAGAAAAATAAAGAAAAAATAATTAGGAATTTAGAAAACAAAAGCTAACGACTGACGTTGCATTTAATTTTTTTAACATCAAAGGGAATGGGATTATAGCAAGGCAATCAGAATTCATAACATCGACTTAATTATTCTAGTTTTATGTCTCATGGATGTCAGTTATCTGTTATCTGCTGTTTAATTCCCTCTCCAAGTTCTCCACCGCCTTAACCAGTTATTGAACTCACACTCTTTGGGTCTTGTTACTGGATCTAGAAAACGCCTTTATCCAATGTGCTATGTGTCCTTGAGGACATGGCACGTAGAACTAGAACAGTCTTCCCCAGAGAGCGAAATAAAGGGTTCAGTTCGACATTCCAACCACCTGAAGAAGGCCGGAGCGTACAACGGCCGAAACGTTGTGATAAATATGGCAACAAAGATGAGGATGATAGTCCGAACAATGTAAATACTGTTACAAGCAAATTATTATAATAATTATTTATAATGATTTGCCGTTTTTTCCTACGGTTATTGGCACAGAAATTGAAATCGGGAAGCCAAGTTCAGATTCCGATGATTGTTTTTTTTTTGTTTCAAACGATGTCTTTCCAGTTTGGCGCTTTGGGAATATTTCAGAATTAATATGTACCAAATTTGACACCTTACCACCATTGAAGACGTTCACTGTCTAATTTTTCCAGATATGTCCTTCGATTATTTATAGCGGGGGGGGGGCAGATTCAAATGTTTTACCGAAATCCAAATGAACGATATTGACTGGATGGCCTTGCTCAATGACACCAATCACTTCTCCCAAGAATATTAACAAATTTGAGAGATAGTTACGACAGGGACTTAAATCCATGCTGATTACATTACTATCAATTTGAATTTCTTTAGGTCAGCCATAGTAGAAGCTAATATGATAGACTCAATTACTTTACAGACTAAGTAAGGCCTCTGATTAGGAGGTTGAAGATTTTGAGTAGTGTATAACCATCTCTTAATTACTGTTCTTCCCAGGTCCAACCTGACTCTTGATGGTAGCAACTGTCAGAGTCCAATCTATGGGCAAACAGCGAACCCTCTTCAGCAGTGCGTGAAATAACAGAGTGTGATCGCTTTCCTTGGCTGGAAACCAGTCTAGAATGAAAATTCTTGATTCTGCCTGAAGAGGGACAGTCTTTGTTAGATAAAAACAATTCTATTACGGCTGCCATGATGTGGTGTCCCTACAACCCCACAATGTTTACGAAACTCATGATGTGACCGGATGAATAACACTAGATCAGCCGGTGGAAAACAAATTACCAATAGATTGCATGACGGGCGCAGGAGCGAATATCTCTTCAGAGCGCAGGCGATTTTTCCTTTGTGTTTTCGTTGTCCATCAAGCTTAAAAGTGTGCAGACATTTGTTTAATTCTCAAATGAATAAAACTACCAAGAGTATTGTCCTGGGTATAACGATAAACTCCAACCGGCAGCAAGGCCTCTGATCAGGAGAGTGGAGATTTTGAGGAGCGTGGAACGACCTCTTAACTGCTGCTGTTCCCAGATATAAACCTGAGGTGGTAGCACATGTTAGTGTCCCAGCTATGGTCAAATATTGACCTCCCCACCCCAACAAAAATCAACAATGCATTTTTATCACAAAATGACCAAAAGTACATTTTTATAATATAATGACCAATAATACATTTTTATAATAAAATGACCAACAATATATTTTTATAGCAAAGTGGCAATCAATGCAACATTAAAAAAATATTTTATTGTAAAATTAACAAACTATACAGCTAAATAAACCTCCTTTTACCCTGAGAGTATAACATTCGGTATAAAGTATATATAGTTGAAAGCATAAATTTACGTATAAAATATTTAGATTTTGGCATTAATGAAACCCATAGAAGTGTTGATATGCCGCTACATAGCATCAACCAGCCAACAACCAAGAGTAGCATGAATGCATTTCAGCTCTCTAGAAATTAATTTGTAAAATGTTCGTTTAGAAAAATGTTAAAAAATAATAAAATATGTTTTATTCAATAACATCTTTCTTTGTTGTTGTTAATAGTCGTATTATATTGAAATTGCTGACGCTGCTATTATCCTCCCCGACTTCTCCTCCTCCTCCTACACGTTTTGCTATCGCTGTTGGTATTATTACTATCTGTCTCCCATTGCGTAATTACGGTGGTCCATATTTGGAAGCTACAATCATAGTTTCTTTTTCAGTAAAATTAATAATTTCCTTCAGTAACCATAGAATAAGTTTCGTTAAATTATACTAATTAGTGTTAGTAGAATTTTCAAATGAAAATCTATTTGGACACTGCAATCATCCACGTTGGTTAATTTGCAGTTTAACACACGCGCTCTGCTGGCATTAAAAATTTCCAGAATACTTACATTTCGCTGTCAATTTACATGCTTCATTCGAATCTAGCTTGATAAATTTGATAAAATCTACCGTTTTGGAGTTATCGACAGTAAAAGCTCGGATTCATTCGCGTCGCTGGTGGCAGCCATTACTGTCGTTTTTTGCAGACATTCGCTGTGGAAAGCTAAAAGAGGAAGAATACAGTTACCAGCCTTTTTTTTTTTTTACTGGTCCTATTTGTCGCAATTACTGCGCAAGAGAACTATTTACGTATACACACTCGATTGTGTGCTGCGTGTGTAATAATCGAGAGAAGTGAATATTACTCATAGCTGTTCCGAGCCGAGTTCGAATTCCAGTCAAATCCGTTACATTCACTTACGTAACATACCCTTGAGAAAGGTATGAATCCTCTTCCTCTCCCGACCCCCAGCTATGAGTAAATAGCTGGACAGACCGTTTGGTAACTGGTCTACTACATAAATAATTGGCAACATGCTGCGGAAAAATCTGCCGCGTCAGCTATATATCGAAAGATACATGATCGCCTAAGCGTGTATCATGCCACTTAACTGACTGGTTATTTAAAAACGAAAGATATTTTGGGTTGTAAGATTTCTTTCTTGCTATTTGACATTGCATTAACAATTTCTTTTAAGAATAACAATGATGTGCCGTGGCCCTTCAAGTCGTAGACGATCATGGCTCTCCACTTCTTCCTATTAATAATTTTGTCCTTTTGCTACTTCCCCCAAGCCATCCACTTCCTTAAGACCGCTAGGTATGTCACGCGTTGTTTTCCCTTTTCTCTCTTTCCCACTTTTCGACCTGTGAGTATCAGATTCTCCAAGCCCTCCTTTCTCAGTACGTGTCCCAGAAACTTCAGCTGCTTTTTCCTGATGTTAAGTATAAGCTTTCTCCTTGTTTGCATCCTCTCCAAAACCTCATCGTTTCTCACATTCTTGGTCCATGATATCCTTAGAATCTTTCTGTAGAACCATGCCCCCTTTGCTTCGAGTCTCTTCTTCATCTCTGAGGAGACCGTCCAACATTCGCTGCCGTAAAAGGAAGGCGGATGTCACGTAACAGCTCAATACTCTTCTTTGTTACCAAAGAAATCCTCCTGCCTTGCAATACACTGCCCAGTTTTTGGAATGCGTCCTTGGCCATCCCAATACGTCTATGGATCTCAATGTCGCACTTACCATCCTCTGTCAAAATACTTCCCAGATATTTAAATTTCTGCACCTGCTTGATTTTAGTGTCCCCAGCCAGAAACCGGGTTATGGCGTTAGTTAGTTCCAGTGACAAGACCCAAAGAGTGTGAGTTCAATACCCGGTTAAGGCAGCGGAGAACTTGGAGAGAGGGGAATTAACAGGAAATAACTGATAACTGACATCCATTAAACATGGCACGTGGAACTAGAATAGTCTACCCCAGTGACCGAAATAAAGGGTTCAGTTCGACATTCCAACCAACTGAAGAAGTGTCCCAGCTATGGTTCAACGGCCGAAACGTTGTAATAAATATGGCGACAAAGATGAGGACAATAGTCCGAATAATGTAAATACGTGTCATGTTAGTTGTAGAAATAAAATACTAATACAACCCCCCACCCGAAAAAAAAACACGGTAAATGTGGAAAATAGTCTGTCGTAGGAAAGGAGATCCTACATTCAGTGTAAAATATGTATAGTGGTTCCTTGAAGTGGCAGAGGGCTTGCGTGTTCCAGTGATCCCAAGAGCGAAGCCGTCTGGTGTTTAATCTCATGTACGGACAACGATAGCGGTAAGATCGAGGAGGAAGTACCAGACTGAACGAGATCCAACCCCCAAAGACTCCCCTCCCCCGGCCAGTGGTGGAATAGGCAAAGATGTACACGATCTCAAAGACTAAACTGGCGGAAGAGGGCAAGGGTTAGTCGGGCTGGCGTAACCAAGGCGGAACTTGACAGACCAAGCATCGGACAGCCCAATACAACCAGGTTTGCCAGATCTTGCCTGTCTCAATCCGTATTGAGCATTGAGCAGCGAGATAGACGCTTCTGCTAAAGTGTCTGCTCTTCTCCGTCGCGCAGAGGTGTTCACCTAATTCACGCGAATGACCTCGTCAAACGCTCTTGATGTCGAATTTGTTATAAGGTTCCCACTGAGGATCGAACTCTTTACTCATTAGTAATAGTCAATCACACTAGCATCGCTTACGATTATTCAGTGTCTATAACAGAGTTAACAACACATGTTGGGGGTAAGCTTCGCTTGTTCCTTTTCTCTAACGATCACTCTTAATTCTTTCTAACTATTCTTTTTTTATTTCTTATTTTCTGTTTTTTCTTACCTAAAGTTAAACTTATCAACATTATGAGCATTTTCTACACTCGTTCACTTTTAACAGTTGATTGATTAGGTTTTAGTGCTGTCAAAAATCATTTTAGATACTGTTATTGAATGTTAAATAAGGACTTCATTCAGAATCAACGAAGCAAGCGAATGAGCCAATTGGAGTAAAGTGTCATGCAGATTTAAATTTTTCCCACTTGTGACGAATGCAGCTATCGATTTTTTTGCATGCTAGCATGCTAGTTAACATTCATGTCAGTCAGCTGTTGGCTCTCACGCTGGCCAATAGAATCTTCCTGCCTACTTGTGGCAGCCAGCTATAGGCTCTCACTCTGGCCTGTATAAAATGTCCGCAAACTACATAAAAACTGCCGTAGAAGCATGAAAAAATCGATTATTTCCACTATCGATGGGAGTTGGGAAATGCACAGTCGATCTTGGCCTTCCTTGGAGCATGTGCATGTACATTTTGGTGCAAATCCGTCGAAAATTGCGTCTGTGTATTCGTTACACACACACACACACACACACACACACACACACACACACACACACACATCCCGCCTTTTATAGATAGTGATTCGAATACGTGACTATACCCAGCTACGTTGCGTTTGTTAATTTATAAAGAAAGATTTTTTTTAGTTTTTTTTCCCACATAAATATTGTTTACTAAAATTTTCTTCAATTTTTCTTTTTGTTTTTGTCTTTTCCTTTCCAATGAAGTTATTTCACGCGAGCTCAACAAAGAAACAAGCTTAAAAAGCATTTACATTGAAAGACGTTTTCAAATCTTTAATGGCAGTTAATATTTCTTTTTTATGCTTCACTTTTGCAAATGCTAAAAAAAAAATCCGAGAAAGCTGTTTCATGTTTTTCTTTTTTTTTTCTTTTCCTCGAAAGGAAATATTTGAAGTCAATCGTTCCGATCTCTTAATGGCGGAAAAAAAAAGAATGCTTTTCAAAATGGTCGACTAAAATCATCAAATTAATGCTAGCCTTGATAAAGTAAAAAAAAAAAAAAAAAAAGTTCTTCACCCGAACAAGGAGGCATTAACAAAACAAATTATGACGTTTGGTCATTTAGTCAGTTTTAGGGAAGAGTAATGGGCTGAATATTTTCAACTTCCCATCATCATTCATCTCACTATGCACATTAACGGGCCAATAAGAATGGGATAGACGCTAAGTATTGTGCAAGAGCCTCACCATACCTGCAATATGCAGCAGCTTCAGCATCAATAAGATGTCGGAAGATCCGGGGAGAGATTTCTAGTCATCGCATCTTAATGACTGTCCCCAATTTTTTGACATTGTAGATCTTGTGTGTAAACAGAAACTACGTCTCACCTCACCTCCGACACTTACCATGCTCTATTGAGCTCATGTTGGACAAAGATGGAGGCCACATCATTCCTTAGAAGTCGCCAGAATGCTCTGGGGACAAGTTTTGGAAAACTTAAATCCGATGACACATCAAATTATCCGACTGGAACAACCCGTCGTTGATGGGTAATTCGAGTCCATGAATACGGCTTGATGGTATCTCTTCAGTGCAACGTAGCGGTCACCGGTTAATGATGTGTTCAGCTGGGCAAGGTGGCTCAACTTATATCACGCATCACGTTGTAAAAAAATACTGGCCTGTACAGCAATTTTTTTTTCGAAAACTGCCTTCTATGAGATTTGAACCATAATCGAACCATATAAATCAGTTCGAAAAAAATTAAATCGTAACTCATCTGTCCAGACCATAAACATTCAGGGCCTACTTATTGACGTCCAGAGGCCAACTGAAGAACTACGTCAATAAACAGTGCCACCCACGTGGTTCTTCTGTTGCCAATATTCCAGGAAAGCTAAAGTATGTCGAACTGGCTTGCTGTATATGGTTTGTAGGACTTACTGCATGGACTATGAATGTAACTCGAGCCAGTGTCGTTTGTCTGTTACCACAAACAATTCTCGGCAGATGTGGTCGGCTCTTGCGCTGTCTATGGCTCGCAGTAATGACTTACATCAATTATTGCAAGTATATACTTAGATCGAGGGATGTAATATAACCCCACACCTTCATAAATAAAAGATCCATCTCTCTGACACCCAAATCAAAGTGCCAACCACCATTACATTCAAATACTGTTAAATAGTTACCTCTACTCAGTTTCGATACCTAAAGTTTAAAATGAATTTTTAAAAATGAAAAAGAAAGCATTCTTGAAGCTTTCATTCTAGCTTTAATTGAAAGCTAAATGATTAAATTTACTATTTCCATTTAACAAA
The DNA here is from genome assembly GCA_903632075.3 of Acanthosepion pharaonis. NCBI lineage: Eukaryota > Metazoa > Mollusca > Cephalopoda > Sepiida > Sepiidae > Acanthosepion > Acanthosepion pharaonis. The sequence continues at coordinate 934,664 of CAHIKZ030005477.1, forward strand.
ATACTCTGGTCTATTTCAAACAGAAATTACTTTGATTGGAATCTCAACTTTTTGGTCGTTTTAAGAAAATCGATAAAAAACGATAAATATCGACCATTTTTCACACATTTGTAAACAAAAGTTAATTCTCGGTTTTAAGAATTCTCCAAAAGTAAAATATACTTTTCTGAAACTTTTTTTGAGGAATTTTAACTGATTGCAAGTATAATTAATCTAATGTGAAAAAATATTACTTACTTTAAAATAACAAAGAAATGGATTTTAAAAACAAACGGTAGCGATGATTCCGCTCTTATCCCCGCCGTTTGTCACTTGTAGATCACTTAAAATCGGATGATGAAATCTGTCAACACCTTTACTGTTGTTCTACGGAGATTTCATTCGTTAAAACATAATTTCAAAATAGACGTGTGAGCGTCTTTTTTTATACAATTTTTAAGTACTCAATAATCTTAATGTTAAGAGGTCCATCCTTTTTTCATACAAGTGGACTCACCCTGTGTGTACTTTAACTTGCTGCCAGTGAATATCCGGGAGTGACAGAGTGACAGTGAGACAGTGAGAGAGTGAGAGAGTGAGAGTGTGAGGTAACCGCTTTGTAGGAGTCCCAGTTGCGAGCACGTAGGCTCAGAAGGAAGTCCTACTTCGATACTGAATTTCCCAGACTGTATATATATTATTATTGCTACTAACCGCATTTCTAGATCTAGTAACTGTATTACCAATTGTATTATTACGTCAATACATTTATTTGCTATATTTCATTCCTGCGTTTGTCATTCAATTGAGACCGGATTTCATCCCGGAATCCACAACACTTAAAAATGTTGGAAAATATTCTCTGTAATCTATTTTTAGGAATGTTGAATTTAAATTTACTATAATCATCGCTCTTATTTTCTGATTATGCCGTGTATAGTCGACCATACTTTCAAGCAATTCATTAAAAATTTAAATTAAAAAAAAATATTCGGTGTAAAAAGATTTTATTGAACTTTTCAATTTTTGATTCGTAAATAAAGTTTTCACTTATTAACAATATCACCTAACCGGATGAAAGTAATGCAGAATTTTAAACGATTTATTATAAATATTATAAATTATTATAATTGCAATTTTAAAAAATGGAAATAATTCTTGTAAAAATTCATCATTCATTTTTTTTAAAAACAATACTGTCCTTAATAAATCTCACTTATAAAAGCAAGTAAAAGCTTTTCTAATTAAATAAAAGAATAATAGAATAGAATAGTTTTATTGCATTTTTTTATTTTACGATTCAGAGAAGATTTTCGGTAACTGGATGTCCTGTTTTACAAAAAAAAAAAAAAAAAAAAAACTGATTTAAATTCTCCAAGGAGTTCTGCTTTTAACTACTGAAACAAATTTTGAGATTGCAATTTAATTTCTCTAAATTTCATGAAATTAAGTAAGTGGAGGGCAACATATGTAAAAAAAAAAAAAAAAAAAAAAAAAACAATACCACGATTTTCTAAAAAAATATTTCAAAAATAATTTTATTCATTTGTGAAAAAATTTTGAAAAATTAATTAAAATCCGACAATTATTTGATCTTTGCAAGAATTTCGAAATCAATGTGTTTTCACTTTAAAAAGGGCGCATAAAAACTAATTTAAAATATTACGTCGACTGCTGACGAGAAAAAAAAAATTGACCAAAATTTCGAACGTGCTAGAAACGATTAAAACAATTAATAAAACATATTTTAGTCTTTCCTCTTAATAATACCATAAACATTTTGACTTATTTTTTGGAAAAAAAAAGCAAAGGATAACGAAAAAGGCCCATTTTTCGTCATCCTATGCTTTTTTTTCTGCGAATAAGTGGAGGTACCTACTGTTAAATGATGGATTTCGGCATGACAGATTATTTCTCTAAGAATGCTGACCTGCTGTGAGATATCAATTCTCCTAAATGGGAACGAATTCTGGTGAATTCTGTTCACAGATGAAGAGAAAATTGGAGGTAATTGTGGTTTTAAACAAGGATGATGAGAATATCAGGGACAGATCATGTAAGTAATGTGGAAGTTTTGAGGAAAATGAAAAGAAAATGTATACTTATACTCAGAATCAGAAAGAGGCAGCGGAAATTTCTGGGACATTAGCATTTATCAAATTCAACAAAGGATAACGATCAATGCTTTTCACGACGTTCTGGTTGGGAAATAGCAACAATATGAATTCTCATTTAGCCGTCTTTTTTTTAAATTTTTTGTATTTTTGCTTTGCCTGAACTGCTATCTCCCTAACATCCGGCCACGGGAAGAGAATCCTTACATTCACTGACCGTCTTGGCAAATGCTGATTTCTCACTGCTGTCTGGTCCCTTCCTCAATGGTCAATGGGCATTTACTGCTGGTCACCTACTCACTCACTGCTGACGTCCTTCCTTCCTCTCTCTGCTTATATGGATACTATCTGGAGACCCACACCCATATCTGTCCACTTGCCTTCTGGAAAAGTTGACCATCCAAAAAGATGGATAGGCGGCCAACTTCTTCAAAAGACTACTTTCATGATTATCAAAAATCTTTAACAAAATTAGATGTTTGCCAATTCAAAGGCGGGATGGAGACAGGAATCCTGAAAACTCTGGAAATTAAGCTAACTCAAAGATGGACTGGAGGCAAAATTCCTCAGAAACTCAGAGTCGACTTAAAAGGAAAAAGAATTTATCTATTTATCTCGTAAGGATATGTGAGAAATCGTATTGTTACATTGTGGAATGTTTCTGATGCGGGGAAATGTTTGTGAATGAATTTAATGAATATTTTTCCTACGTTTGTTTGTACGATTTTGTTGTATGGCCGATTGAACCATATTATTTTTCTCTTTCTGTTGGCTTTTTGTGCTGTGTGATGTGTATGTAAGTATTGCTGGGGGAATCCACTCTCTTTAGGCTTGTTTATAGTAGTTCTTAATTTCGTTGAAAATGGTTTCGTTGAAAGAATTGTCGGAAAGCCTGTAGTTAATTGATTTTGATATCTGCTTGATTATTGAGGCGGGTTGTTGAAGATCTGTATATACAGTGGCTTGTCATTGGGTTTTCTGAATGTTTTATATGTACCTCTTCTTAGGTTTAGAAAATCTACTTCGTCTAAGTTAGATCTTATGTCTATGATGAATCTCGTATTTTTGAAATCTTTATGATCGTTTTTCTAGTTTTGTCTCTGACTTGTTTTTTTTTACAATTTCTTAAGATTATGAAACCGTCATCACTGTAAAGTCCTGTATCATTTCTATCATTTTACTTAGTTCGTGTAGTAAATATATATCTACGGCTTTCCACTGTAGTGTCAAATATCCCTTCTTTCTTTATCCATACGTCTTCACTGTCGAATAGTAGTGATTTTCGGTAGGGTTCAATGATTTTTATTTCGTTTTATTTGTTCTTGACCTAAGGAGATGGCCTTATCTAGCATGGGTTCTGCTATAGAAAGGGGTAATGATGTGGACCCAAAGTCGGTACCACAGAAGGAAAGCACGGAACATGGATTAGAGGTAAGAAAGATATATTAAACAAAAAGGTTACAAAGATAGTGTAAGTGTAAGCGGAGCTTACTATGTGCTAGTGTCCAATATTGGTAGTCGTACGCGGCTGATACTACGGTATTAGAATACTCACTCTCTCTCTCTCTCTCTCTCTCTCTCTCTCTCTCTCTCTCTCTCTCTCTCTCTCTTTCTTCCTCTTCTCCTAGAGTATTATATCGCATACTTTATATAGTCCTGGAAGAGTCCATGTTGTAGGTATGTTCCGGTCTCACAATAGGTAATTATTTTATATCTAATTACATAAAATGTCAATTGTGTTTGTTTTTCATATTGCGGACCAAGTTGTTTTTTTGTTTTTTTTTTCCACTGATTTACTCCTAACTTCTTCCTTAGCTCTGAATTAAGTCCTTCGATTGACTTATTTTACTTAGTTCACTTTTGGTTGGGTTTATGAGTCTGAATCTTGGGTTTATTCACAAATTATCCTTATGGTCTTTTAATGTAATAAATGCTTGTGCCTTAGCGATGCAATTTATTCAGTCGTCTCAGTCTAATTTTTGGGCGGTTGTTTTAGCTTCCTTATTCGTGTTCTGTTGGTTTTGGTGTTTTTTTATGTTTTAGTTATGTTGTCCTTAAGTAATTTGTTGTATTTAAGGGAGATTAGTTCATATAAATTTCTATTTTGGCCGCTACCATAAATACGTTAGTTGAATTGTTTATTTTAGTTATATTTTCTTTCTTTTTGCCTGGGGGAGGCATCTTGTTGTTTTGATATATATATATATATATATATATATATATATATATATATATATATATATATATATATGTGTGTGTATGTATATATATATATATATATATATATATATATATATATGTGTGTGTGTATATATATATATATATATATATATATATATATATATATATATATATATATATATGAAGAAATATATTTTTAAGGTGTGTTATATTTATGGGATAAAGTGCTCAATATCAGAGATAGAGCGTATGTAAATATAAATATAAAAGTGAACATTGAAGTCAACACTCAGAGGCGACAGGCTGTTTCATGCTGGACGCCTGACGATTGCGCCTAGCATGAAACAGCTTGTCGCCTCGAGTGTTGACTTCAATGTTCACTATATATATATATATATATATATATATATATATATATATATATATATATATATAAGAGAGAGAAGGGAGCAAAAGTAGGCTTACACTTACGAGTTATGCACTTTACATTTTTTAAAACATTTTATTACATTTATATTTATTTGTTCCAATCATATTATTTCCAAACTGTTGATGTACATTTGTTTAAAACTTACATATTTTAGCACAGTTTAATCTTTTAAGTGCTCAAAATGGCGTCCTTCAACATTGCAATATTCATCGAACCTCTACCGAGCACTATGACACACGGCAAGACACAAATCCTGATCTGCATCAATTTCAATAAATACTTCTGAGATGCACTCTTTTAATTCGTCAACTGTGTGGGGATTTCCCCCATAAACGTTGTTCTTTACTATACCCCGCAAAATGAAATCCATTAGTCTTAAGTCAACTGAAAATGGAGGCCATTGGAGGCTGCCTCTTCTTCCGAACTAACGCTGAGGAAAGGTTTGATTAAGGTAGTTTCTTACTACCAAATTATAATTTGGCACTGCTCCATCTTGTTAAAAGAACGGTTCTGCGAAGTTACATCTAAAACATCGAACAAACAGTGAAACAACTGTACGCCTACTTTTGGCCTAAACAGATTTTCAGTTCAAAATATAACTGGTTTTATAAAACAAAAACAGCTGGTACGTTTTACATGTATTACATTAAAAGCAAAAATCTATAATTCCCAACTTTCTTAAAATTCTTTCTACGTAGTTTCATATATTAGGTTTTAACAAAACATTTTAATTAAAATAAAATGTGTTTTAAAAAGCAATAATCGGGTGTCCGCGAGCTGCAGTGGCTAGCCGCTCTAGATGAGAAATCGGAGATCCAAGTTCGAATTTCAGTCGAGTTCGTCATATTTCGTTTACACGCAAACACCCTTGGGAAAGTTATTAATCTATTAACCGCTAGTCAAGTAAGACTTGCATCTAAAAAAATGTCATTGTTATTCTGTTAAAGAAATATTCGCTCACAAATAATTATCTTTCGTTCCAAAATAAGTTATAATAAGTTACGGTTTTAAATAGCTTATAGGGGTTTGATAAACAGTAAAAAACAAATCATTTAAAAAGAAATAAAGTTAAAAAATGATTCCAATATATTTTTGCTGTAGTTTTCCTTTCTGATTAGGAAGAAAAGAGTCGACATTAATAATATTTAAAGTGTTAAACGTTCATTTTCTTCTTTATCTCGTTATCAAATAAGACAATTTGTGTGGGAATATTCTTTGTAAATCGTAATTAAATTTTACTTGTCACTTTCCGCAATATCTTCTGCCTTCTTGGCATGAGATTTGTAAAAACTGAATGGAAACAGTATTAGCGCCATTTTAAAAAAAATTCTTTCCTTTAATTGCGACAAACCCATCAATGCTTTCTCATTATAAACTCTAGGGATTTGGCACATTTTTCTTTTACACTTTTCCATCTTCATGTTTCCTTAGCGTTTATTTTCATTCACTTCTTTCATTTTAATCCAAATTCCAACTGAAACACGTCGCAATGAAGCGAGTGTTATTTGGAAAGTGTTAGAGCATACGATGGAAAACGTGACATACAAGGCCGAACGGACAAAAGAAATAGGAAAATGCCTTCAAATGCTAAACAATGTATTAAGATACACGAAAGATTCGTGTGCTGAACTTTTCTGTAAGATCAATCCTCCTATATGACAGTGAGTGCTGACCCTTTTTTTTTTTACAGATGGAGAGAAGAGATTATGTCAGGGAGAATTTAGTTACACGAAAGAACACTAATTGATGTGGGGCCAAAGTCGGGACCACAGAAGGAAAACACGGAACATGGATTAGATGTAAGAAAGATATATTAAAAACAGGTTACAGAGATAGTGTAAGCGGAGCTTACTATATGTTAGTGTCCAATACTGGTAGTCGTACGCGGCGCTCTCTGTGTCTCTGTCTCTAAGTGTTGTGACGCATACTTAATATAGACCTGGAAGAGTCTATTGTGTAGGTAGTTCCGGTCTCACAATACCCCCTTCCAAGAGATTTCTTTTTGAAAAGGAGAGAAAAAAATAAAATTGTTAATACTTTTTCCTCTTGGGATTTACGTCGAGCAGTTGAGTAAATTTCCTTTTTCTTCCTGAGCGTCGCACTTCAGGAGAGACTTGGAGCGTGTCAAGATCGAAGTGATCGAAAATTACGTCGATCGGCTCTTCACAGCTATTTTGTAGTGATTCCTCCGATTCCTTCGAACGGCATTTTCTGAGCTGTTTCCAATCGCGTTTGTGAGTGTTTTTCGGTCCTTGGACAATATAGACCAATTCGCCAATTCTTTGTTTTATGGTGCCTACTTCCCAGAATGTTATGTTGTTTTTGTAAGCCTTGAAAAAGACTTTATCGCCAGCATTGAAATATTTCTTATGAGGCGATACGGTTTTTTTGAACTTTGCTTGCCGTGGAATAAGTTTGTTTGAAGACAGGCTTGATTTTCCTTGCGCACATTGTTTCTGCAAGTGATCTTCTCATAGGCGTGTTCGGATTGGGGGTTATCCGATACACCTGCAGAAACTGTTGCAATGCTTTATCTGTCGGTGTGCCTAGTGCCTTTTTAAAGCCCTTTTCAGAGTGTCCATGGACCTTTCAGCCTGGCCATTCGACCTAGGGTGGTACTGAGGCATTGTAATGTGGTCCACCTGATATAACTTACAGAAGTCTCTAAATTCACTTGATGTGAATTGAGTGCCATTATCTGTAACTACACAATCTACCACGCCAAAACGCGCGAATAGCTCGTGTAGAAATCCGATCGTGAAGTTTGAAGTTGGTTTTTTGCATTGTAGGACCTCAGGCCATTTTGAGTGGCTATCCACAACAATGAGGTAGTACATGTTGCCCTGCAAAATCAACAGGAATTCTTTGCCATGGATGGTCTTTTTTTGGCCATGGTTTGCACGTCGTGGTTAGAGCTTTTGCTGCAAGCGCGCATCCTTTGCATGATTCTATCATGTCTGCTATGTCCTTGTCCATGTTTGGTCAATAAACATAGCAGAATGAGGCTTTTCGTACGGTTCTTCCCCGGATGTCCCATGTGAAAATCCCTGAGGATTTTTCTTTGTAGGCTGTTTGGAATCACTACGCGGTCATTGTATAGTAGGACATCATCGCAGACAGAGAAAACTTCAGGCACATTTGGGTCTTTGTTGCGAATTTTGCTTTTTATGGATTGAATGAATTCATCCTCTCGAGACTCCCTTTTTATGTCGGCCAAAGTAACTGGGAGCTCTCTTATGGTACTCTCAATCATATTTTTGATTTCACAATTTGTCCTTAGAGTAGCAATGATGGAGTCTTCAAAGACTTCTGTATTTTTTGGAATGAGTCGCGATAAACTGTCTGCATGGCAAATATTTTTGGATGTTAGGAAATTTATCTTGAAATTATAGTTTAAGAGAATCGTTCCCCAACAAAGTAGTCTATTTGCAGTATAGACTGGCAGACCTTTTTTAGAACCAAAAATTGTAATTGGAGGTTTGTGGTCCGTCTGCAGTATGAACCGTCTACCATGTAGATATCTGTGAAATCTTGTCACAGTGAATATTAACCCTAGGGCCTCTTTCTCTATTTGGGAATATTGTTTCTCAGCTGGAAGTAGAGATCTTGATGCGTGAGCCACAGCTTTTCGCGAACCATCTGACAGTTTATGTAGAATGCAAGCACCGCTGCCGTACGAGCTTGCATCACTTGCGACTATGATGTCGAGACTAGGGTCGTAATGGGTGAGGGAGAGGTCTGAAGTAAGAGTTTTCTTGATCTTCTCGAATGCGTCTTGGCATTCCGGAGTCCATGACCATGGTTTGTCCTTTTTTAAGAGTTAGTTGAGAGGCCCTCTCAAATTTTGAATGTTCTTAATGAACCCTTGGTAAAAGTTAGCTAGGCCGAGGAAGCTTTGTAACGCTTGAACGTTATCTGGGGCCGGCATGTTTCTGATCGCGTTGGCTCTTTCTGGATCCGGCCGACGACCGTCTTTATTTATGACGTGACCTAAGTATTTAATCTCTGGTAAGAAAAAGTTACACTTTGCCTCGTTAACCTTAAATCCGTATTCTTGTATCTTTTCGAATACGTTTATTACATGGTTCCAGTGCTCTGCCGTAGTTTTACTAGTAACCAGTATATCATCCAAATAGGCTGTTGCGTAGTCAAGGTCGCCCAGCATGGCGTCCATGACCTGCTGGAAAATTGCAGGCGCAACCTTTAATCCAAAAGCCAGTCTATTGTATTTGTACAACCCTCTATGGGTGTTTATGCAGAGCAATTTGGAACTTTCTTCTTCCACCTCTATCTGGAGGTATGCGTCCGAGAGGTCGATTTTAGAAAAAAAATTTCCACCATTGAGTTTATTGAACATTTCTTCAGGGCTTGGGGGAGGATAGTGGTGATCTTGCAAGGCATCGTTAACCCTGTGGAAAAATCTGCGCATACTCGTATTTGATTGGACTTCTTTTTTACGTAGACCGTAGGTGCTGCCCACTCGCTGAAATCTGTTTTTGACAGAATACCTGCTTGTTCGAGTCTATCTAACTCTTTGTTGATTTGCTCTAGAGCAGCGAAAGGGACATTCCGTTTCTTTTTGAATACCTGTTGCGCACCGTCCCTCACCTTGAACTTAGCTTTCATTTTAGTGCATTTCCAAAGGCCGCCAGAAAAAACCTGGGGAAATTGTTGTTTGAGTTCCTTTTTTAGATTTACCAAATTGGACGTTGTACTTTATATCTTGCGACAAAATGTACTCATTGGGCAATCCCAAAGATTGAATTTTTCTATCCAATCTGTTCCAAATAAGTTATCTGAAGTTTTCAATACGTAGGCTTTGAGCTTTTTAATAACTCCATTTAGTGTTACTGTATTACCTCGCCTAAAATGTTAATCTTTTCGCCAGTTACGGATTTTGCCGTTTTATCCGTTTTTAATAAGGTCGGCTTGTTTAATTTTCGCCAAGTACGCCAGTTAATGGTTGAAAGATCGGAACCCGAGTCAAGCTGAAATTTAATGGAATTATTGAAAATATCCACAGTTACATATTTCCTTAAATTCCTATCGGCAATATCGTCAGATTGAGCTTGCCTAATTTTATTTTTGGGTTTTCTGGTTCTGTTGGCCTACCAGCACGAAGTTAAAATAGGCACACTTTTATTGCAATTTTTACAGTATTTTTTTGTTCTTAACTGGACAGAATTTCATCCAATGCCATTTACCACAATGGTAACATGGTCCGGGCGGTTTCTTTAACCTATTTGGGTTTTGGTTACTGCGTAGTTTAAGACATGAGAATTGCCTTTTGTCTTTTTGAGGGGAATGGGAGGTAGACTTACTTCTGATTTTATTACTCTGAGCCGCACCTGATTCCTCGATAATGTTTGAGTCACGCTTTACAGATATTACTCTTTGACAGTCCTCTGCTAGTTTTTGGAGAGTCAATCCTTGTTCGTTCTCAAGCTTAGTCAGTACCCGTCGTCTGACTTCGGCGTCTTTGGCTGATACTAGACATTGTGCGAAAATTAAGCACTTGAAATCATCGGCAGTCAGTTCGGCTAGTTTAAAATCACCCCGGAGCTTGTTTACCGATGCTGCAAACGTTAGAAAATCTTGCTGGTTGTCTTTGACTGTGTTCAGATATTTCCAATGTTTGTGGAACAAGGTTGTGTTAGGCCCGAATAGTTCCGATAGGAGCTTAATAGTCTCTGAAAAATCCAAGTCAGTGGTTTTCTTGGGTAGTATGAAGTCTAAGAACCTACTATGTTCTGTAGTTCCCAGTTTTCTCAATAGTAGACGTACCTTTTTTTACTAGGCCATTGTTCACAGTCTACGTTGAAAATATCTTCGTAGCGCCTGTAAAAAGCCTCGAACGTTTTGTCGTACTCTGGTACGTATTCAAAAGTTTCCATTGAATTGTAGATTGTACTCTGGGAGAATATTGTATCTTTTTCAGAGTTTGAGCCTTTTAATGCATTTACGAGTAATTCTTTAAGTTGTTTCTGTGTATTTTTCGAGTACTCTGTGGCTATTGATATGGTGATAACGAAATTCTCGAATCTTTCTGTCGCCACTGATGTGGGACTGGCAAACTATTGCGGTTTTCGACGTGATTGGAACTGCTAAGGTATTTAGGTTTCGCCGTGAGTGCGTTTCTCGAATCCTCGTTGCCACTGATGTGGGGCCAAAGTCGGGACCACAGAAGGAAAACACGGAACACGGATTAGAAGTAAGAAAGATATATTAAAAACAGGTTACAGAGATAGTGTAAGCGGAGCTTACTATATGTTAGTGTCCAATACTGGTAGTCGTACGCGGCGCTCTCTGTGTCTCTGTCTCTGAGTGTTGTGTCGCATAGTTTATATAGACCTGGAAGAGTCTATTGTGTAGGTAGTTCCGGTCTCACAATACTAATAATACTACGGACTGAACATCCCAGAAATGACGAAAATTAGAATAGAAATGAAACTTCTGAAAAACCAGTTGACATGTCTGGAACGCATAAAGAGGAAACAGGGACTCGGAGAATCTAACATTCATAGGTCAAAAGATAAAAGGTACAGAAGAGGAGTAATGTACCTAACGAGCTAGTGTTTAATGGATGGAAGAAGTTAAGTGGAGAGGGCAGTAAATGTCAAACATTGACATTTACTTCGTAAGACAGAAGATAGGAATTCGTGGAGAACCATGGTCATTCACATTATGAAACCTTTTTCTTTGTTTTTAATACGAATAAAACTGAATATGAATACAGATGATTCAAAAGCTGTTTTCCATTGTCTGGTCAATCTCTAGATTTTAAAGATAAGAGCAATGGGAAATATTTCAAACAATAACAATATTCTGTTCATATCTATCTATCTATCTATCTATCTTAATCTGTTCATATCTATCTATCTAACTATCTATCTATCTATCTTCGTCAGTTCATATCTATTTATCTATCTATTTATCGATCTATTTATCGCAGTTTGTTCATATCTATCTATCTACCCATCTATCTTAGTCTGTTCATATCTATCTATCTATCTATCACTAAATTTTCGAGCCAACCCACCTACACATATCCTTATATTTTGAAATATATAACCTTCTTTGACTTTCGCGATACGAAATTAATATGTCAATGAATAAATTGGAGGTGAGGTGGCAAAGAGTAGATATTTCCACATATTATAAAAATGATTTTTTTACGTGGTAGGGATTCAAATGTCTTTCTTAGACCGGTGATAAGAGTTTATATATATTGCATATAGCTCTCTGTAAACATAGATAATACAGTTCTATGACGACGTATCACGCGAAAGAACGAAATATTAACAAGAGAACTATAAGCAATATATATAAACTCTCATCACCAGTTCAAGAAAGACATTTGAATCACTACCACGTAAAAAAATTCATTTTTATAATATGTGGAAATATCTACTCTTTGTTTGAGGAAGGTCGCGAAAACAAACACGTGTAGCAGAAGTATGGAAAATAATCTTCTTTTTAATATATATGAATACATATATATATATATGTATATATATATATATATATATATATATGTTTTAAGGATTTTTTTATGTTTACGCGTTCTTTTTTTATAGATACAAACATTTAAGTAAATACTTTGTATATAATAAGCAGTATTAACGACATTTACCGGCCTGAATGTCCGAGAAGTTTTCATAGAATATATGCGTCCTCAGACAGGAATTGAACCTGTATCCTATAGGGAACCGTCATATAGCCTGACATGCATTTAACCGATTGAGCCGCAGAGGAGCGTTTCGATTAGTAAGATCTATTTTACTGTTTTTAAACTATAATTCTCCATGATTTTCTTACGTACATTCATATCTGCTCGATGCGTATCCAAATGTAAACAAATGACGTCACACATTATAAAATGGACGAAGTCCGGCAATTATTTTAAGACATTTTTTATGTTTATACGTTCCTTTTATAGATAATTAAAATAATTAAAAATCATTTTTGGACTTTTTACATTTCATAATGTGACGTCATTTGTTTACATTTGGAAACGCATCGAGCAGATATGAATGTACAAAAGAAAATCATGGAGAATTGTAGTTTAAAAACAGTAAAATCGACCTTGCTAACCAAAACGCTCCTCTGTGGTGAAATCGGTAAAAGCGCGTCAGGCTATATGACGGTTCCGTATAGGATACAGGTTCGATTCCTGTCGGAGGATGCATATTTTCTATGAAAATTTCTCGGAGATTCAGGCCAGTAAATGTCGTTAATACTGTTTATTATAAACAGAGCATTTACTTAAATATTTGTACCTATAAAAAAAGAACGTATAAGCATAAAAAATATCTTAAAATAATTGTCGGACTTTGTCCATTTCATATATATATATATATATATTTAAAAGAAAAACAGACCACTTTAAGGTACCATTATAATAATTTATTTCACCAGAGTCCTTTTAAAGGGCGCCGGATCATCAGATAGCACTTCCAAAAATGAAATGAAACGAAAAAATCCTCCTCCTTGGGATTACCCATACGGATTACCAAGTTCTTCATAACTTAATTATACATATATATATATATATATGTATTGATTTAGAAACACTTTTCGACATCAACATCTTCTACCAAGTGCTCCAAAAAGTAACACTCAAGGAAAAGCTTTCCTACAAAGAAACTTTGATATGCAACTAAAATGAGGACAATAATGTCACGCAACCTGAAATTTGGAATTAGTAAATACTAAAGACTCGTCGTATGCATCAGTTACACCACATTTAATATTATAGATACAGAAAATTTAACATCGAAAAGGTTGTGACAGTGTTAGTTTTCGTTCCAAACCGCAGCAAAGACATTAGCCTAAAGACTGGAGCGATGTCCCGAAATAGTCTTGTCAGATCAATATTTTCATACGGACGTCATGCATGGTGCCAAACTCGTTCTAAAATATCTTATCTGTTGACTTTATAAGATAGCCAGCTGAAATGTTCATAAGCCTACTATGAAGGAGTGATGCTGGAGCTTCTGTCATGTAGAGGAAGAGATCATAGAGAGAGTGATCAATTATTTCAAAGTAACAGTCACGCACAGCAGCCATTGAAACCAAGGACTCGTGTGCTGGAATATTGTCCTGATGAAACAAGACTACCTTCATCGTATTCCGTGTGCGTTTATTCTTGGTATCGCTTCCTTACTGTCTCGGCAGGTTGACAGACTAGTCTCCACTGATGGTGCGACCATTTTGAAGATAGTCAATAAACACAATGCCTTTTGCATCCTCCAAAAACGAAGCCGTCACCATTCCTGGAGATGAAATGATCTTGGTCTTTTGTTGGGGAGATTAGGAAGAGATAAATTGTCTCTTTTTCTCTTAATGTGATCAGATGTCAGAAGACGTGGAACTCAACGAGCATAAACCTTTGTCATGCCAAGTTCATTGTGCAGGATATTATAAATTCTCTGACGCGATATGATAATATTATTGGTTATTTGTTTTTATAGCTGTTGGGGCGCCCCCACCTTCTGACTGATAATGGACTTATCCCTCTACGATATAAGTCAGTGCTAGAGAGAGTAGAAGGTGTTGGGTGAAGGATCAGGTTCAGCGACAGCAGTCGAGATCAGGTGACCATTACATACCGTTGGACTGTAGACTTTTGCTATTGTTACTTACTAACCGGCGTTCCTTATTACTAATCACTCTGTTGTTAATTACCTCTTACAAATATACCAGTATTTATCCCTACATTCTGTGTTTGTCTTTATTCGAATACACACACGCGGGGAACACTCCCAACAACTCAACAATAGCCAATCGGCACAATCAATGTTTTCCTCAGTGTTGGTAGTTGCAGGACGTCCAAAACTTGGGCTATCATCGAGAGTCTCCCTTCTCCTCCTAAATTCAAATGTCCATATTAAACTGTTGATAAAGTTGAAGCGTCATGTCCTAATATAGCAAGTATTTCAGCCTTTCTTCTTCAAGTATTTAATAGCACCACGATGTCAAATTCATTTTCAAGATAAGTAGCTGCTAGTTACTTTTTCAGTATTCTTTGAAAAGATTACCTGAAAGAAAAAAATGCAAAGTGTTATTTTTACCAGACTTTGAATTATGACACTTCGTGTCCTCCATATATTTTGACTGACCTTTCAGCCACCTGATGAACATTGATGAACGTTCTCAAATTTAAAAGCATTGATAAACCAATGACACCCACGCTTATGTATATAAACAACTGCGAAAAGATAGATTCTACATTGCCTTGATGAAGTCACCGACAGAAAGAAAAGCTTCGAATAATAAAGTTTTCAGCTTGTTCTCTATATTCTTTTTGTTCCTCTCACTCACACATATATACATTATAAAAAAAGGTATTTTTGAATATTACTCGCTTCATTTTTACCAAACCTTGATTTATGGCACTTTGTGTCTTCCACATGTTTTGACTGACTTTTCAACCATCTGATGAACATTCATAAATGTTGCCAAACTCAAAAGCATTGACATCCACGTTTATTTATATAAACAATTGTGAAAAGATGAATTCTACATTGCCTTGATAATGTCCGCACAGAAAGTAACGCGTCGGCTAAAAATGTTTTCCGCTTGTTCTATATATTCCTTCTGTTCCTCTCTTTCATATATATATATATATATATATATATATATATATATATATATATATATATATATATTCATTATTAAAAAAAGTATTTTTGAATATTACTCGCTGACTTTTACCAAACTTTCAATTATAGAACTTTGTCTCCTCCAGATGTTTTGACTGTCCTTTCAATCACCTGATGAATATTCATAAAAGTTCCCCAACCTGAAAACGTTGATAAACCAATGACATCCACGCTTAAGTATATAAGCAATTGCTAAAAGATAAATTCTATATTCCCTTGATAATGTCAATCACAGAAAGAAAAGCGACAGCTACAAATGCTTTCCGCTTTGTTCTCTATATTCCTTTTGTTCCTCTCTTTTACACACACACACACACACACATATATATATATATATATATATATATATATATATATATATATATATATTATGAAAAAAAAAAAAAAAGATTTTTGAACATTACTCGCTTTATTTTTACCAAACTTTGATTTATGGCACTTTGTGTCTTCCAGATGTTTTGACTGACTTTTCAACCATCTGATGAAAATTCATGAATGTTCCCAAACTTGAAAGCATTGATAAACCAATGACATTCACGCTTATGTATATAAACAATTGCGAAATGATAAATTCTACGTTGCCTTGATAAAGTCCCCCCACTGAAAGAAACGCTTCGGCTAAAAATGTTTACCGCCTGTCTCTTTATTCCTTTTGTTTATTTCTCTCACACATATATACATTATTAAAACAAAAATATTTTTGAATCTTACTCCCTTACTTTTACCAAACTTTGAATTATGGCACTTTGTGTCCTCCAGCTGTTTTGACTGACCTTTCAAGCATCTGATGAATATTCATGAACCTTCTCAAATTTGAAAGCATTGATATACAACTGACACCTTCGCTTTTGTATATAAATACGCGCAAGAAAATAGATCCTATTTTGCCTTTGATAAAATCCCTCAAAGGAGGAAACGTGTCGGCTAAACATAGTTTTTCATCTTGTCTCTTATTATTCATATATATATATATATATATATATATATAATTATTTTTATAAAAAAATTTATAACATAAGTATGTTATAAAATCACTACAAAAATAGCCATTTTGTTTCAACACACTCTGTGTCTTATCAAGTGATGGTGTTGATTGTCTAGATTCAGATAGTGTAGGATTATATAGAGATGATGGATTATTAGTTGTTAAAAACTCAACTAAAATTAAGGTAGACCGTATTAGGAAAATGATCTATAGGGTATTTAAGGATTTAGGTCTTAGGACAATAGTTACTACTAATGTTAGACAAGTAGATTTTCTAGATGTCACCCTAGATCTTGCTAACAATATTTTCCAAACATATGTGAAAGTTAATTCCAACCCATTATACGTGCATCCTAATTCCAACCATCCCCTTCGGTTATCAAACATATACCCACTTCCATTGAATTTAGAATTAGCGCTAACTCTTATAATAAGGAGGTTTTCAATAAACATAGTGATTTTTATAATTCTGCACTAAAAAATAGTGGATACAAAAATACCACTATTCAATATAAAAACCCTGTTAATTGCAACCATAATAAGAAAAGAAGATCTAGAAAGGTTATTTGGTTCACTCCCCCTTTCAATGTTATGGTCAAAACTAAGTTAGGGCGTATATTTATTAACCTAATCAAAAAACATTTCCCCAACCCTGAAACTAACCCACTTAGTAAAATGTTTAATCCTAATACCCTTAAATTAAGCTATAGTTGTGCTGATAACCTAGAGCAGATAATTAAAAACATAACAACATAGTCTTTAACAAGTATAGGAATTCAAAAGGCTTGACTAATCAACAGGTTACTAACTGCAATACTAATTATAAGAATACAAATAACAACTTATGTAATTGTAGGAATCCGAATAATTGTCCACTACAAAATAACTGTGGGATTACTTCTGTAGTCTATCTTGGTACTATTTCAACAATTGAAAATCCAAATATAAAGAAGTTTTACATTGGTTCTACTATGAAAACATTCAAGGAACGCTGGCGGGGGGGCATATGCAATCCTTTAATCACAGTGAATATAGGTACATGACTTCATTATCCAAGTATTTTTGGAATCTAAAAGATAAGAACAAAACACCTACGATTAAATGGAGTTTGTTTACGAAAGCTCGTACATGTAACTCCCTATATACAAGGCTGATCTCTTAATCAAAGATATGAACTGACAGTAAATTGTAAACACCGTTATAAATTTAACTTAGTGTAGGGGTCGTATACTTTAAATGATAATGATATGTCGCTGTATTTTTAATAGATTAGTATTTTTATAGCATAATGGTCATACTTACGATATAAGTGTGTATTGTTTACCTGCATAGTGTTATCAGTGTTGGTGTAAATATATATATATATTTATTTATGTGTTGGTCAGAGTATTTGCACTGAGGAATGTGTAGGTTGGTGTATAAATGTATTTATGGGTTTTTTTTTTTTTTTTTTACATGTGAGGGTGTATGTGTGGGGTATGTATGTATGTATATATATTTGAGTGTGTGTGTATATATGTATATATATATTATGTGGGAAGGTAAGGTAGATTATGAGAGAAAAGGTTAATAATTATTACTGTATATGTGTATGTGTGTGCCTATATATGTATGTGTGTGCCTATATATGTATGTGTGTATGTGTATGTATATCTATAATATAAACACATTCATACAAACAGAAGTGTACTTGAGTATGGGTGCACATACACAGTGGGGTGGGACGTGCAGATGTGTATACACATATGTATGTGTATGCACACACGCGTATATGTGTGCACACGTGCGTGCGCGCGTGCACATGCATATGTGTATACAGGTGTATAGTGGCACGGGGCTGAGATCGGGGGGCGTCCGGTGAGGAGCGAACTCGTTGCTCAGTCGCACCCGATCTGGTGAGCCATGCTGGCCAACCATTGTACTGCCGTGATTTGGTCATATACATGCCTGTGCGTGCTCATGCACGTGCACGTGCACACACATGCATACATATACACACAACATTTTTATCTTTATATATTTGCTCCCTTAAGTTATAATTCAATAAGTAGTTAGCATTTATTTAAGTCTGAAATATTTACTGGTTGTGATTTCTCAATGTCTATGCCATTGTGGATGTATGTTTGTGTATATATCGGTGTCTATGTGTATGTAGAGTGTATTCACATTTAACTGTGTGTGTGTATAAGTGTTAGTTTCCACGTCTCCTTTTTTCGTAAAGGGCTGTGGAGTTGTTCATGTATTCCCCCCACCTCTTCCTTTTTTTTTTTTTGCCTATATATGTATGTGTGTATGGGTGTGTGTATATATGTATGTATTTGTGTGTGTATGTGTGTATATGTATGTATGTATGTATGTATGTAGATATATATATATATATATATATATGTTTGTATATATATATATATATATATATATATATGTGTGTGTGTGTGTATATGGTTGGATATATATATATATGTATGTATATATGCATATATATATGTATGTGTGTATATGTATGTATGTGTGTGTGTGTGTGTGTGTGAGTGTGTACGGGTGTGTATATGATTGAGTCACGGCAGTGTAGTGGTTGGCCAGCATGGTTCGCTGGATTGGGGGCGACTGAGTGGTGGGTTCGTTCCTCACTGGATGCCCCTTGATTTCGGCTTTGTGCCGCGATGTATTTGTGTATATATATGTGTGTGTGTGTGTGTGTGTGTGTGTGTATATGTGTGCGTGTGTGCATGTGTATGTATGTGTGTATATGTATCTGTGTGTCCTATTTTGTTGTGTATGTGTGTTTATGTTTAGGTGTGTTTCTGTTTGTATGAATGTGTTTATATATTTGTATGTTAGACTATATGTATATTGCTGTGTGTTGGTGTTTGAAGGTATATTTATGTATCTATATGTTAGTTCGTTTATATATGTATTTGGTTGAAAGTTGTTGTATTTTTATGTATGCATGTATATATGGGTGGTTGTTATTGCAGGTAGATATATTTATGTATATATATATGTTTATTTGTAGATATGTATGTATGTGTGTATATATATTTATGTATGTTTGTGTATGTATATATATAGGTGTGTGTGTTGGAACCTATTATGTATGAGTTTGTGTGTATGTGTAGGTATGGAAACTTTGGTATATCATGACTGTTTTTTATATATCTAAGTATGTGTGCATAAAAGTCTATGTGTGTATATATATGTGTGTGTATTTAGGTTTATATGTATATGTACGTACATATGTACTTGTTATCATAGATATGTATATGTACGTATATGTTTATGTTTATATATTTATTTGTGTGTATTTCTGTACGTATATGTATGAATATATATATTTTTTTTTTTTATGTGTGTTAATTTGTTTTTGCTGCCGTATATATATATATATATATATATATGTATATATTTGTGGATTTCTTTATCCTGTTTTTCTTTTGCCAAATATATAATGAAACTATTATCAACTTATATGATTAATAATATATATATATTTTTATTGATATTTATTGTTTTAGAGTTTTCGTTTTAATATATTAAATAATATTATTTTAAACATTTTTATCTTTATATATTTGCTCCCTTAAGTTATAATTCAATAAGTAGTTAGCATTTATTTAAGTCTGAAATATTTACTGGTTGTGATTTCTCAATGTCTATGCCATTGTGGATGTATGTTTGTGTATATATCGGTGTCTATGTGTATGTAGAGTGTATTCACATTTAACTGTGTGTGTGTATAAGTGTTAGTTTCCACGTCTCCTTTTTTTTCGTAAAGGGCTGTGGAGTTGTTCATGTATTCCCCCACCTCTTCCTTTTTTTTTTTTTTTTTTTTTTTTTTAGTGTGTGTATATTTTGTGTGTGTGTGTGTATGTGTATGTGTGTGTATGTATCTAATTATGTCTAGATGCATATGTATTATAATCTGATTGTGATTTTGTTGTGTCACGCGTGAGTTTAAGACCATATTCACAAACTTTAAAATAAAACGGAAAAAAAAAAATATATACATGTATTATCAGATGACCGGACGAATTGTAGCTTTTTGTCTTGTCAGACGTAATTTCAATGAAGAAATGAATTGAATAAACATATATTTTTTTTTTTTTTCTCAATAATTTTGTAGTTTTTAAACTTAATAGTGATTAAATTTGGATTTTAAAATTGCCAGTTTTAATTTTAATATTAAATTTTATCATATAAATTTATAATTATTAGTTAGTAAAAATTATTTTTAATATTACACGTATTTAAAGATCTAAATAGCTATAATAGCAGGATTTTGTTGTCAAGCTTTTGAATCTTTCTGTACTTCGTTTTTGATTGGTTATTCTAGCTTTTGTAACAATGCTCCCCCTAGTGTAGGATCGTTAATTAATCTGAAACTTTTAAAACCATTTATTTTCTTTTCAACACCATCACTTGATAAGACACAGAGTGTGTTGAAACAAAATGGCTATTTTTGTAGTGATTTTATAACATACTTATGTTATAAATTTTTTATAAAATAATTATATCTGCTCTACTTTTGTATTGAGCACTCTTTTAAGAATAGTAATTGTTGGTTATTGAATTCATTCCGTGTATACCAATTATATACTTTGATATATATATATATATATATATATATATATATATATATATATATATATATATATATACTTGCACTTACATGAGTATAATATTATAAAATATCACTTAGGAACTTAATTTTTACCTTTCTAGTCGAGGATCATCAGTATAGATTAGATTTGTCTATCATCTAATTGCTTATGAATCACCTATATCATCCGCGTTAAACGCGGGCGATACGTGAATTCTGTTAATTATATTTCAGAATTCTAAAAATATAACATAGCCTGGCGACCCCTAACCAGAAGAATGAAAATCATCTTCTGTCTTGTAAAATGTTGTTCCTTTTATTGCCCTTTCTTCTCGCGTTTCCTTATTGTCCTTTCTTGTAACGTTTTCTTGCCAATATTGTCTTTCATTCTCAGTAACCCGTTGCTTCATAGTGGCTTTATCCCCTTGCTAGGGATGAAATAATTAAAAACAAAAACAGTCAGTAATATTCACACCATTTCACTATCAAAATCCTTTGAGGTCAGATTGCTTTATAAGATATCTCTATATACTAAGCTTACCTTAATCTGACGTGCAGCTTTAAGCAGAGTGTAACGATCGAACTGAGTACTTGTAATGATCAAAAAGAACACCTACCTAAATATTTATAGAATGCATATATTGATCTTTTCAAGAAGAGACAAGAAATTTTCATTAGAACTCCCGCACTCCTATAGAGAAGACATCTTGAAGGAACACAGATGTGGTTCTACATAAGAACGCCAGTATAACCTGGACGAATCTTGTAAGCAACGAGAAACTTTTAAGGAAAATGGAAATAAAATGACACATATTACGAATCAGAAAGAAATACATAATGAAAAAAGGGGGCTTGGAAAATTTGACACCCACATGACATATTGAAGTCAAGATGGGCAGAAGGAAACATCGAGTAATCTATTTTACAAGATAGTGTACGTAAAGACATTGATTGATTGTTTCTTTAGTATCTGTCTATATTTCTTGAGATGAGGTATTATGTACACTATTTACATTATTCGGACTATTGTCCTCATCTTTGTCGCCATGTTTATCACAACGTTTCGACGGCTGTACGCTCTGGCCTTCTTCAGGTGGTTGGAATATCGAAGCTGTAACACGAGGGGAAGTGGAAAAATCAGGCATGGCTGACCACATATGGAGAGAAAAGGGAGAACACCGCTCTTGGTGGGATCAAGTTGAGATCATAGACAAAGAACATCATTGGAAAATTCGTAAACTTAAGGAATCAGCACATATGCTAGGCCACAAAATTCTCCTGAGCCGACCAAGCATATAAATGTATACAATATGGGAACCAGTAATAAGGAGTGCCACAGAAAAGTGATAATAACAACAAAAAATGCAATATGAGCTCTGGTAAAAAAAATCATGCAATGATAACAGCAAAAATTGCAATATGAGCATTGGTAAAAAATAATTGCTGAAGACATTAGGTTTATAATACCCAGAGATTCATACACAGATGTCCTTAAGGACACATGTCACAGTGGATAAAGGCGTTAGTTAGACCCACTGACCGGACCCAAAGAATGTGAGTTCAATATGTGGTTAAGGCAGTGGAGAACATTCAGAGGGAAATTAACCAGAGACATCCATTAAACATGGCACGTGGAACTAGAACAGTCTACCCCAGTGAACGAAATAAGGGGTTCAGTTCGACATTCAAACTACCTGAAGAAGGCTGGAGCGTACAATGGCCGAAACGTTGTGATAAACATGGCGACAAAGATGAGGACAATAGTCCGAATAATGTAAATAGTGATTGTTTCTTTTTCTACGATTTTTGTGGGCAGGGGGAGGGGGGATAATAATGGTTTAGTGTACAAGTCTTACTAATTAACCCATAGGTGGGAAAAGAAGACGTATATTCGCGCATTTTCCAATGCTATTTGCATGTAAGTGAATATAGCGGACCCAAATGGAATTGGATCTCAATTATCCGATGAACAATTCCGAGCCAGTATCCATTTACATCACCCTCACATCCAAGCTTAAAGAACGTGGTATTCTCAAACGGTCACCCACATAGGTACTGACCAGGCTCGACGTTTCTTACCTTCGGTGATCGTACTAGAGCCTGTACAGCAGAACAAGGAATGGAAAAGATAGTAATTAAAAGGTGTTTGGAGATTTAAATAATCGCAGGTAAGGTTTGAAGGCAAAAATGGCACGATGGCGGGTGGAAACGGCTAACTAGTTTCATTCAATTAATATAAGATCGGGAGCTGTGAGGTTTCCCAACATTTTTTGTCTCATGGCTCTTGAATCCATGGCTGTTTGAATCCATAATTTATCTTTAGCTCATGGAATTATAAAAAAAATACTTCCATTTTACATAGAATATATCCAATTATAACATTTTTATAGCCCAACTGATTTTCCATAGACCATTTTTGGTCATGTGGCTACAGGTTGGGAAAATTCTGGTTTAGAACTACAAACGCCATGAAGCTTTGCAGGGCCATAACCACCCACATCTTGTGGGTACAAGGTTCTTTTATCGCGTGTGAGGGTTAGCGTGTTTTTCCATGACGCCATTTATGTATGTGCACGCAGCTGTTATTGCAGATTCGGTTCCTCCTCTTTTGCTTATTGTTTGTGTGTATGTGTGTGTGCGTCTGTGTGTGTATGTGCGCGTGCGTCTGTGTGTGCGTGCGTGTGTGTGTGCGTGTGTGTGTGTGTGTGTGTGTGTGCACGAGCTCTTCTTATTTTTTTGTAATTTGGTAAATTTTCGGAATCGTTTTTTTACCGTCAATGTAGCGTTCGTCTTCGGATTTTTATCTTTCTTCATATGAGAAAAAACACGAACCCATTTTTCAGATAAGAAAAAAAAATCCAGGACATCTACAGGAGGGATTGATTAAATAAAAAATACCCAATTTTATTTCGAGTAAAAACATTTGAGAAATTTCCATTTCCAAGCATTGGCGATAATGTGAATTTAGTTTCTTATGAAAACTAATCTAAATGAATTCGCCGGTTCCGTAAAATGATGTTCGATTTAACACCAAGATTTTTCTTCATCATCATCGAATACATTTAAATCTGAATTCAGTTAAAATATATTTATAATTAAATAAAAATAAAATTCGTCTGCTAATTTTTAATTAATCAAGAAAATAATTAATAATCAATAAAGGGAATCTTTTCCCTGCCAGCCTGACAGAAAATACCTCATTAGCAGGAAAGAGAAGCTGAATATATCCATATCTATATCTATTTATTTATCAATACATATATACATATATATCACTCTTCGCAAGATTGAACTCTATGGAAGCCGGTATGGAATTTATATAACACGTATATAATGCGATAAATATTCCATTTTTCTGTCTAAAATTAAGAGCCTCTGACTGATATCAAATCGGTCGAGTTTCGATCCTGTCTAACCACACCGATGAGCTGCCTGTCAATAACTATATATATATATATATATATATATATATATATATATATATATATATATATATACCGGGCGTAACAGCAAAATTGACAATTGTTATATTAAACTTTAAAACCGTTGTATCTTAGAAATGATTAAAGATATCTCACTGGAATTCTCCCAGGTAATTACTCTCTAACATATAATTACTCTCCAAGCTTAACAGAAGAATCGTGATGAAATTGATCATAAACGAAAATGTCATGTTCATCATTAATTAATCATAGCTAAGGATTGGAGGCTTATGAAGGATTAAAATAAAGTTCAATATATATATATATATATATATATATATATATATATATATTCCAGGATCCTTTTCCAACTTATTCAAGATGATCTTCGCCCACTCTAACTAACCTTGTAACTTCTTTTATCTTGGAGTAACGACGTGCCTCGCACGTTTCACGTACGATTTCATTTTCAAGTCCTTTTTTTCACTGCTATTTGGAGTCTCAGAGGTGAAACTCATCCCTCATGTGCCAAACGTGTTATGAATTCAGTCGGATCTTTTCTAATTGATCTCTTTAGCTGTGAACTGAAATGATGATCCCTCTTGATGTTGTGACCTCCTGAATTCGTTTTTGATGTCCCTAGTCTTCGGAAATGCTTCTCGTGTACATTCTGAACAGTTCCATTCGCTTCAAATTTATCTCTAATTCGAGTGATGGTAAGTCACGTTGATGGATCTGTTTGAAACGCCGTCTTAAACTTTCTTTGCACTACAGCTGCGTTTTCACAATTGCAGTAGCATTTTAGAAAGAATTTTTTTATTCAAAGGTCAGTTTGACTTCCATCATTAATTGGATTTCTTTAACAATGAAATTTTCCTGTCTCTTAATTACCGGTGTTTAATTGTTTTTTAACCTTTTAACCTAAATGCTCCTAAAACAGTCAATATAAAATAACACATTTTGCCCACTACAATGCTGTTAAAAGATTCCTCTATATGGGTCATTTTAATGGCGGAAACAGCAGTTGCATTTTTATGGGAAAACAATCTTTTGCATGCACCAGGGAAACATATCCCTTACCGTCGATGTTGTAACATTTTGCATGAAAAAAAAAAAACGGAAGCCTGACAGAGGTGGGGAATATCAGTGCTATATAGGAATAAAGTCTCTCTGCCGGTACTTGAGTTTGAACATTAATCGACAGTGAGCAAATACGTGCGATCCGATTATTGAATTAAATAGGACACGTGGTCACTATTTACATTATTCCGACTTCTGTCCACATATTTGTCGCCATATTTGTTACAACATTTCGGCCGTTGTACGCCCCAGGTAGTTGGAATGTCGAACTGAGCGAAATAAAGTGTTCAGTTCGACATTCCAACTACCTGAAGAAGACCGGAGCATACAACGGCCGAAACGTTGTAACAAATATGGCGATAAAGATGAGAAGAATTGTCCGAATAATTCAAATAGTGTACATAATACCTCATCTCAGAAATATAGACAGAGACCACGTGGTCACAGAGGAAACGCATATATGTAGGAAGTAGCTGACGATTAACGATCGTTATATCTACTCTATCCTCTATTACTATTCAGATCACTATTTCTATTCTATCCTCTTTTACTATACGAACCGCTATTCTCTACTCTATTCACTATACTATTTCTCTATTCATAATACGAGTTACTTGTTGAGCGAGTATTATCGTGCAAGTACTATATACAGACATCTACAGCAAATTACACAGCAATCTGAGTTTGTGAGAAATCTTAGAACTTCTCTTTTGTAATGGTAAATACACATGAATACAGCAGTGACTCACTAACCGGAAAGTCTTCTAAACATGATAATTGACTCGTATAATATAGGTACCTCCACTTTTTTGGCATAAATTTTCGATATCTAAGGTTTAAAATTAAATTTTAAAAATGAAAAATCTTTCTTAAAGGTTTCATTTTAGCTTTAATTCAAAGCTTAATAATTAAATTTATTATTTCCATTAATTAAAATATTCTGGTGTATTTCAGATAGAAATTATATAGATTTGAATGTTAAATTTAATTTCGATTTCTTAAAGTTTTCTTAAAAGCGGCCATTTTCTTAATTTTTAGAAATTTGTTAGCAAAAGAATTTTTTTCAAAATTCTTTCAAAAAATAAATATATATTTCTGACACGTTATTTTAGTAAAATTGGAAAATTTAAAGATAAATTAATCTGATTTGATTATTTGATTTTTACAAGATTTTCCAAATCAATGTGTTTTCAACGGAAAAAAAGCGCAAAAACATCAGTGTTATTAGCCACCGCGATGACGTAAACAAAAGATTTTAACCAAACTTCCGAACGTGTTAGAAAGAATTAAAAAATTTCAAAAAATAATTAAAAAAAAAACTTTGGTCTTTCATCTTAATAATAACATAAACATTTTGACGATAAATTTTTATTTTTATTAAGCTTGTGGCCTTTTTCATTACGCTATCTGTTTTCCCGCGAAAAAACGGAGGTGCCTAGTATAATATGTGCCGTGAGGTGTGAGGAAGCATCATTTCCTATTTGTTTTTGGCATTCCTAAATGATATACGAAGTTTATATCAGTTATCTAGCACCAGTGAATTCCATCATAATAATAACTATTCGTGTACTATTTAACCAATAAAGTGTAAAAGTGCGGGAAGACTGCGCGCTAAACTGTAAATGAGCTGGTAGACAATACGCTAAAATAGGACAGTAAAGGTCATTTAATAGCGTAAAGGTCATTTCATAACATTTAAAATTTGAAATGAAAGAAATATTGGTCGAAATTATTAACATTTCACAAAGCTTCATGTAATAATGATAAATTTAGTGTTTGTTAGGAAAGATTTTACTTTCTAGCATTTTCGATGGATTTTACAAGTCTATGACAGAAAAAAACATCAATTTATTTTATTTGTTTATTGTATTTTCTCAAATTGGGAATTTTGAGATGCTTACTATATCTATATTTATATAGATATCATATATTATATTATATTATATATTATATTTAATATAGATAGATAGATAAACAGACAGACAGACACATACAAAAAAATAAAAAGTAATATATGTATATTTTCCTCAGTTTCTTCTTTAAATAATTTTATAATATATAAAATTATTTAAAAAAACTGAGGAAAATATACAGATATATTTTTTTTTTTTTTTTGTATATATATTTAAACTTAATATAGGTTAAATTTAAAATTTAAAATTTGTAATTTTTAATTTTAATTTTATAGTAAAATTTAAAATTAATCAATTAGAATGATTTATATTTTAGACTAATAATAACATTAAGGTATTAATAATTATAAACAAGGATCGTTGTCAGTTTTTTTTTAATTCTCATATAAATTAATTATCATATACTTGTATTTTGATTGGTCATTGCAGCTTATGTAACAGCGTTTCCCCTAGGGAGGGATGTTTGGTTGATTTGAAGCTTTAAACCTCTTTATTCTACATTCAACACCATCACTTGATAAGACACCAGAAGTGTTGAAAGAAAATGGCTATTTATGTACTGACGTTATAACATGTTTATGTTAAAATATTTGAATAAATAACACACACACACACACACACACACAGACACACACACACACACACACACAAACACACACAAACACACACACACACACACACACACATAATTGTATTTACGTGAGTTTGTAACCCTGGGTTACAAGCCATTTGCGATCGTCAGACAAAGAGTTTGTCTGACGATCGCAAATAGCGTGAAACCCAAGGTCGCAAACTCACATCAATACAACTAAATATGTTAGCTCTATCATTCTTATTGAGCCCTTTCTAATAAGTACCGCCCATATATAATATATAAATATTATATATGTGAAAAATTGCACATATATATATTTATAGACATACACATTTTGCATGTATATATATATATATATATATATATATATATATATATATATATACTTGTACATCTTGTTTCAACGTAAAAATTTTTTAAACTTTGAAATAAGATTTACAATTTTGTTGGGGATATGTGCGTGTTCTAATGCAACACTGCAGAGAGAGAGAGAGAGAGAGAGAGAGTGAGAGAGAGATGACATAGGAATCAACACTGCATGATGACTGACATTTTCCTGCCTCAAATGATCTTCAGACCATCTTTACTGTACACAGTTGATTTTTATTTTCACACTGTCTATATATTATCTCTTATTTTAGTATTTTCCTCCATAATTATAGCAATGTACAGCTGATACACGCGCGCGCACACACATAAACACACACACACGCATACAGATATATATATATATATATATATATACGAATATGATAAATAAGTAGTTAAAAACATATTTATCATATTCTTATATATATATATATATATATATATATATATATATATATATATATATATATTTATTTGCGATTTATAAGTATTGTATATGTATTAGTATTTGTCCTATATTATATATATATATATATATATATATATATATATATATATATATATATATATATATATATATATATATATATATAAACTGACTGATGCATAATTTAGTTATTGATATGTATACTGTAGTATAATGGTAATGAATTAGTTCATTTTATTTATGTTGTCGGAGGTAAGTGCGTGTATATTTGTTTTTGTATATGTGTGCGTATGTGTATATATTACGCTTTTATATTAGTTTTATTTTGTCTTTTATTTATTTATTTTATTTGTTTACTCCTCCCCTAAATAAAATGAAACTCAATTTTATATATATATATATATATATATATATATATATATATAATATCACTTGATAATTAGTAGGGATAATTCCAAGGAGGATATAAATACTTAGTAGGGATAATTCCATTTCTTATAATGAAGTTTCTATCTTTCTCCCCCTTTTTTTCTTTCCCCTTTTAACATTAAAACTTCTTTCTGTTTCTCTTTTTTTCTCTATCTCACTCTCGTTTTTCCTTTTTCACTTTTCTTTGTGTCTGAATAAACTGAACTCCATTCATCTTGTAAACTTTGGTCTAAAGATGGACTTCTGAGTCCATGAAATAAAATATCACCTGAATGGATTTTTAAGGATTCTGTATGTCCCATAGACTATGCAAAGGTCTTTGACAAATTACGCCACAAGGATCTGCTGGAACTGCTCAGCAACCTTGATATATTCGGGAAAGATATCAGAATAACCAAAAACCTCTACTGGCAGCAAACAACATGTATGCACATTGGGAACGAGTTCAATGAATATACAAATATAGAAAGGGCCTAAGTTGTTTCTGTATAACGGCATATCAACCTCTATTTGTTATTTATTACCGAAATCTAAATATTTAGATGATAATAGTTTTAGTGATGTAAGTATAAATAATTAACCTATTGCTGGGGGAGAAGAGGTAGGTTTATACCTTTCCTAATGATATTTGAGCGTAAGTGAATATAACGGCCCCAACATGAATTGGAACTTGGCTCTCCGATTAACAAATCCAGGACATTATACATTATACATTACACCACCCACATATCCAAGCTTATAGCATCTGTTAACTCCAAGCGGTCACCCATCTAGGTAAACACCAGGCTCAACGTTGCTTACCTTTGGTGATCGTATGGGAATCTGTATTTTAACATAATGTGACTTTTAGCCCTTTCTTCTCCGGATAAAATGTATGGTTAGTTATCGATTCTATTTAAATTCAAGATATTTAATTACGGATTTATTGATTTTCTAGCCACCTGTTTTTCTTTTTTTTCTTTTATGTGTTGTGTCGCTTCAGTGAGTGGTCATGGCTCTCCATACCTTCCTGTTCATTGTAGCTCTAAGAAACATTTCTATTGAATCTATGTGTGTAGGTATTGATCAAACGTTTGAGATGTAGACCTTTTAGGTTATCAAGGACGTGTACCTATGTTTTATAGACTACGCAAAGGCGTTCGACAAAGTTCGCCACAAGGATCTATTAGAACTGCTCAGCAACCTTGATATATTTTGGAAAGATATCAGACGAAACAAGAACCTATACTGGCAGCAAACAACATGCATGCGCATTGAGAACGAGTTCAGTGAATATCCAAATATAGAAAGGGGCGTAAGGCAAGGATGCGTCTTCTCATCCAACCTGTTTAACCATTATAGCGAGGCAATTCTGAGAGAATTAGAAATCTTACCGGGGTTTAGCATTGGCGTCCACAATCTTAGCAACATAAGATACGCAGATGACACAGTACTGATAGCAAACACGGAAAAGAAATTACAAAATCTCTTACAGAAGGTAGCGACAGAGATTGTGGAGAAGAGACTAAGCATAAACTACAAGAAAACAGAATGCATGGTCATCAGTAAAAAGATGCAACCAAAATGCGATTTGCATGTCGGGAACATTACAATCAAGCAGACTCGGCAGTTTAAATATCTGGGAAGAGTTCTGACAGAGGACGGCAAATGCGACACAGAGATCCGTAGACGTATTGGAATGGCCAAGGACGCATTCCAAAAGCTAGGCAAAGTATTGCAAGACAGGAGGATTTTATAACGAAGTAAAGAATACGGGGCTGTTACTTGATATCTGTCCTTTACAGCAGCGAATGTTGGAAGATTTCCTTAAAGATGAAGAGACTCGAGGCGACGGAGATGAGGTTCTACAGAAGGATGCTAAGGATATCATGGACCGAGCGTGTGAGCAACGATGAAGTCTTAGAGTGATTGTAAACAAAGAAAAGGCTTATACTTAACATCAGGAAGAGGCAGCTGAAGTTCCTGAGAGACATAACGAGGAAGGAGAGCCTGGATACTCACCGGTTGAATAGAGGGAAGGAGAGACAAAGGAAACGCATGACATACCTAGCGGCTTTAAGCAAGTGGATAACAGAACGTGGCTCCGGAGAGGTGAAAGGACCTTGTTGAGACCTGCAAGGGATAGAGGGCGGTGGAGAACCATGAAAGACACGGCACATAGAAAGAATTCGTTATTATTATTATTATTATTATCATTATTATTATTATTATCATTATTATTATTATTATTTATTTATTTATTTATCATTATATATATATATATATATATAAATAATATATATATCAAATATATATATATATATATCAAATATATATATTAAAATATATATATATATATATCAAATATATATATATATCAAATATATATATATATATCAAAATATATATATATATCAAATATATATATATATATATCAAAAATATATATATATATCAAATATATATATATTTATATATATCAAAATATATATATATATATCAAATATATATATTAAAATTATATATATATATCAAATATATATATATATATATATCAAATATATATATCAAATTATATATATATATATATATATATATATATATGTGTGTGTGTGTGTGTGTGTGTGAAAAGTGTTTATATAAATATAAATAAAATATATATATATATATAATTATTTATATATTATATATGGTACTTATTAGAAAGCGCTCAATATCAGAGATAGAGCTAACATATTTGGTTGGATTGATGTGAGTTTGTAACAAACTCACATCAATCCAACCAAATATATATATATATATATATATCAAATGTTATTATTCAGATGACTGATTTATTCATTAAAAGTGTTATTAAGCAATCAATTTTCAAGGTATATCTGGTGAACTCTCCCGTCGTATTTCAAGTATGAGGGTCAAGCAGCTCAAATACCTCGGAATCGACTGCACATATGATTTGATTATAGAGGTGAATGATTTGTGCAGAAGCAACCACGCTCTTTGAAGGATCGAATACAGAGACCTGAGGCACACAACCCTCTGCAGATTTTGAATTCAGAGTTCTTCATCCAAGGCTATTGGGTCCAGTCTGCCCTGCTATTTAGCCATAACTGGAGGGAGAAGAAGAGAATTAATACATTTTCCCAAGAGTTTAAGGTATTAAGCATGACTGGGATTCGAACTCGGCTCTCTGATTCCTCCACCTACGCCTCCAATATATCTACATGTGCAATATATCATGCCAGTTCCACTTATAATATGTATTCTTATTAAGTGTATATATAATAACTTTTGGGGCAACGTTAAGTTTAATGATGCAAACAAATTAAGGACAAAATAATTCTCTTATTGATAACAACGTTCAAAAGGTATAGGCTACAGAATCTTATTTGATTAACACAATGTCCTGTGCCTCTGTGCCAGTTATTATTTTGCATATTAATATTAAAAAAAATAAATAAATATATTAATAAAATTCTATAACACTGATTAATCTTATCGCTTGGATATTGTTTTCCGTTCTGACTATGGTTCTCTTTAATTATGTATCACGAGTTATTTATAAGATTAATATCTGGAGAGGCTGGAGGCCATTCCATTAATTTAGTGCCATGATAGCGTTTTGGGCAAGGTGGGCAATAGTCAGATTTGCAGAATAGGAAGAACCATGGTTTTGCATTAATATACTCTTTAGCTTAATCTTTAGATACCATCATCAACTTTGAAGGGGTTTATAATTTTACAGCCTACATTTTTTTTTATCCCGTGACCTGCAGGGTCAACATGTGTATTGCACTCGCAGTAAAAGTGGTGTTTCTTGGGCAAGCTATAGCCTGACTGAGCTCAACCCTCTCTTCCTGAGCACCGTAACCCAACCCTCTTTTGAATTCAGTCTGTCCTGCTATTTACCTATAGTTGGGAGATGAAAAGGATTCATACATTTCGTAAGTGAATGTAATGGATCGAACTGAAATTCGAAACCGGCTCTCCGCCACTATCCATTACTCCACCCTGTTAGCCTAGAATACTAACAAAGAAATTATTCCAACTCCCCATGGTCGCCTTTTAAATCATAATTGTTTCATTATTTCCATGATGGGTCTTATTTCTAAACAAGACATCATATTTTTTAGCATAAGAATTCTTTGATGAATTCATTGATGAATTCATTGATGAATCCTTTTATATCAATATTATCATCAACTTTAAGAAACCGATAATTTTGCCACCTAGCCAAAGAAATTACACTACCTCACCATTGTTATTTGATTATTTCAATTTTCTAACCCAGCTATCATATTGACATCCATATTGATATTCTGACATATTTACAACATTGACATATTAGCATCATACTGACATTCATCACTAAAAACAATAATTGAGAAATTATGAGGATGTCATAATTTCCACTTTTGGAAACCAACTGTAATGATCATCCTCGCTAATTGTTATAGGTACCTCCACGAAATCGCTAAAAAAATAGCATAGCATGATGAAAAAGACGCCAAACTTGACGAAATGCTTATGTTATTATTAAGAGGAAAGACCAAAGTTTTTTTTTAATTATTTTTAAAATTGTTTCCTTCTTTTTAGAACATTCTAAATTTTGATTAAAAAAAACCTTGTTTCTCTTTGTATCACTGGAACTAGTAAAATAACATATACAATTTTTACCACAGACAGAATCTTCAAGGAGTCTTATTAAAGAAAAATATGTGCTCTTCAGCAGGATTCGAGTCTGCGGAACTCTGGACAGAAGAAGCTACCGTTAACCCCGACACGCCTTAAAATTGCTTTATTTACGTTTGGATATGAAATTTTGCAGATATGAAAACATTTCAAGAGATCTATGACGAGAAAAGTTTTGTTTAAAGGCACAATTTCCGTCATGGCTGAACAATTGCTTCTCTGTACCTTAATTGTTTAGTTCTTTCTATCCAAGCGATAGACCCTTTGCCATCCAAGGTTATAGAACCCAGACTGCCCTGCAATTTTCCCATAGTTGGAGGAGAAGATTGATACCTTTCACAAGGGTATTAGTACGTAAGTGAATCTCATGGATTTGACTGGAATTTAAAAGATTCATACCTTTCCCAAAGGTATTAGCACGTTAGTCAATCAGTCACTTATGTGCCATAAGTGATAAATGCTTAGGCGATCATGTATTTTTCGATACATGACTGACGAGGCAGATTTTTACCCGCAGTAGGTTGGCGTTTCTTTCTGCGTTAGACCAGTTGCCATCCAAGGTTATAGAACCCAGACTGTCCTGCAATTTTCCCATAGTTGGATGAGAAGATTGATACCTTTCCCAAAGGTATTAGTACAAATTATGTGCCGCAATTTAAATGCTGCGATCATGGATTGCAATTTTTTACCTTAATCCAAACTGCAATCCATTATTCCAACGTGCCTCCCTTATAGATAATCGTTAAATAATAATGATGGTCAGAATAAATAGTTTTCATGTACTACTTCGTCCAACTTATTCGTTTCTATTAATGATATTTGCTTAAAAGCTTCAAATTTCGTTGTCTTTAGCCAATGTTCTTAATATTCTGCATATTTTCTCTATGTTTATATTTGGCTCTTTCTTTTTAAAAAAAAGCAAAAATGACACACATTGCATTTAAACGCAAAAAGAAAAAAATCCAATAATAGATAGCGAGACATAGTTTTCGCTTTACTAGTTACACCCCTGATGATGATCTCAGAAAGAGATGGAAAGTACTTGGGAAATAAAAACAATTTTCACTGTTACGGTGCATTTCTTGAAACATTGTATTGTAACACACCGGAAAATATCCGTGAATATGAACGGATTTTGCAAAAAATAAGCAGATAATGTTTGCAATTCATTTAATCAGACATGGCTAAATGAGAATTTGTTGCCTAAATATATATATTCTCTTTTTGTAAAATTATAGATGCTTTTTTATTTTTATTCTCACCATTTTTCTGAATCATTTTTCCATTGATCTATAATATCCGTTGACCATTTTCGTAATTGCCAACGCTGAATCGCTCAAAATATTCTTCATTTGCGGTTATATCTAAATGAGATATGTCAAACTATATACACGAAATTAAATACATACATACATATATATATATATATATATATATATATATATATATATATATATATATATATATATATATATTATTATTATTATTAATGCATGTTTCATTAAATAATATAGACAAGTTTCGTCTATTTATTTTAAGTAAGTTATTTTCATATTGTCTGATAAGCTTAATAACATTATCATTGAAAGACGAAAGGAAAACACCATATTGGTACATGTTTAAATCCAATCTAAGCTTTCGGCTTACATAAGCCAACAACAAACTCGTGTATACGAGAAGCGGAAGCAAAAATCATGTCGCAGCTCGTGACGTCACACATGACCACGCAAAACTTAAAACGGGAAGTATTAAGTATGGGAAGCCGTTGGTATAAACCAATGGCTTCTGTTATCAATTATAATATTTGTGGCGATTTCGTAGTTTATTTTGTTCAGGTTAGGTTTCAACTGTTTTATGGATATAGCTTCAAGAATTATTAGTTTTTGTTTATTGTTTTCATGTTTAAGTATAGTTGTGTTTTCAACAAAGATTTTCCGGAATTCTGTACGCGACCAGGCATGTTGTTTTAAATGCCTAAAAATATTAGAGTTATTCAAATGTAGTGTCAAGCGTCGTGAAAGCGAGTTTGTGGTGTGACCAACATAAATATTATTTAATCCATTGGAGATACAATCTCCCAAAAGTCACTTGAATTTGTAAACTATGTTGGTTTTTTGCAAATCGCTAACGGGGAGTGGGGAAGAATCATTGTGAATAATTAAGTTAGATATACTAGATTTATTTAATGAAACATGCATTAATGAAAAATTCCTGTC
This sequence comes from Acanthosepion pharaonis, assembly GCA_903632075.3. Lineage (NCBI taxonomy): Eukaryota > Metazoa > Mollusca > Cephalopoda > Sepiida > Sepiidae > Acanthosepion > Acanthosepion pharaonis. The sequence goes on from CAHIKZ030005477.1 coordinate 970,736, forward strand.
TAAATATACACAAATATATATATATATATATATATATATATATATATATATATATATATATATATATGCATGTATGTATCACCCTTCTATTACATATATTTATTTAAAACATAATTAAGACGCATAATAAAATCTCACACCATATGTCATTGCAAATAAATTTAATTTAAAAAAAAAATTGAAATATATCTGTCGTATAAATAAACCTTAGAGCACGCAAGACCTTCCACCACGACAGGAAGTGACAATCAGATAGCGATTCCGTCGGGAGTTCTAAAATCCTAAGAGGGCCACTCTTGGCGGCAAGGTCGAAGACGAGGATCTAGACTTAGCGCGACCAACCCCAAAGACCCCCAATGGTGGAAGAAGCAGATGAGGATTAAAACAGATCTCAACGGTTGAACCAGTGGTTGAAGAGGGCTACGCATGACGGACATGTTACAGAAGGCGCCACTCGAAGTTATAAACGAATCAGCGGTTTTTTCTTTGCAATTTCATAACTAGATTCTGCATGTCTCATTCTGTATGTGCCACAGAGGAAGGTCATGAAATCAAGTGTAGGGATTACTTCTTCGCAAGTTGAGGTCCACCTTAAACAAATTCACGCCATCGGCACATTCTTCTGTTCTGATTTTCTTTCACTTCCAACCAACTCTTGCAAAGCCTAACGGCAATAGAAATAGATGACGGAAGCAGATTTGGGCGAAACTTGAGGCTTCTAGCCTTGAACTTGAACCTTTGTGGCGAATGTGTGATCGTCGCCCTCTTCAGATCCAGTGATTACTTAGGAGTCTACTCCTGTATTCGTGTCTGAACGGCTTGTTTTGAAGACCTACTGCCCACCTCAATCGAGGAAAGTCCTAGAAAATGTGGTCTAAACATAGAAAGTCACTACCAGTGACCGGTTGGGAAACCGTGCTTGGCGGGTCACCCATCATGCGGCCGAAACATCAAAAATTTGGAAACGTCTAACCCTGAACCAGCATGTTGGCGGCGAAATTAGTCATCAACGCCATCATCATGAAGGAAACGGTCAACAAAGAAGAAATTAAACTGATCAGTATGAGACGATGAGGGAAATAAACCGTTGGTTAATACTTGAACTGCGAAAACATTGATTTGCAGAAGAAAGTCTGATGGTATGTCACCGTCCTGATGGTATGTCGCCGTCCTGATGGCACGTCGCTTTGAACGGCTTGCGTGCTTCAACGACTATGTAGGCAGTTCGAACCAAGTTCAACAGATCTGTTGGGTAGGATCCAGAGTGAATATGTTGTTAGCCTACTGCACAACCCCTATCCTGGAGGATGGGGGATGTGCAGTAGGCTAACAACATACTCTCTTTAAAAAAAATAGCTTGTTACCGAAACATCAACGATATCTTCAAACAAATACATGGCCGAGGAAAGAGTCCTTCAAAGTGGTGCGTATGACGTGTGCAGGTGAAAATCCCCCCGGGAAGGCAATCGGCACGACATGGGCTGAGATAAAGAGCATCGCTGAGGACCGCGTCCGTTTGAGAGGTGTTGTTGCGGTCCTATATTCCCCAAGCAAATACGAGGCATAATGATGATTGCATATGTCGAACAAGTGAGGGAACGAACAAGAGAAACAGAGAGAGAGAGAGAGAGAGAGAGAGTAAAATTATGTATTCTTCCTTTGCTTTATCAAGCACAACTCTCAAAAATAATTAAGGCTTCAATTGTGTGCAATAGCATAAAACATGCTTTTTACTGTGTCACGCAATATTTCTTCTTTTTGAAAAGGTCTGAAAATCAAAGATGAATTTATTCCCACGCTTCCTGACCATGACCGAAGGACACGTTACCAGAAATGTGACTAAAAACAGCTCAGCTGAAAATAATAGCGCGAATAATTATAGAAAATAATAATTATACTTTTACCTCTAATGTCATCTTGCGGTTTTTGATATACAACTGTCAGAAACAGAAGGCGCCGTTTTCTAAGAACCGGGGAAGAACGTATCAATACTGTCTAGGTTTTAAATAATCAATAGCTACACGAGGTCAAGTATAAGACATACTTCAAGAAAAAAAAGAGTCTGGCTTAAATAAACCTAAATAAAGTTAAAGTTTACACTAGCTCAAGAGATTTGCTTTTCGAAACTTCAAGAAATGTCATAGTATGATTTAGCTCAGTTATTTTCAATAGCCTAAAGATGATCAGCAGCATATAAAACCTTTCATCTCATCAGATCGAATCAGCCAGGTCCTAAATCGAAAGATAATTAAATTAGGAGCTCTTACCAATTACATATGATAATTAAAAGTCTTCATTTATATTTCTTTTAATTTAATATTAATATTTCCACACAGTGTGTAGTTGTGGTAAAAAACACTCACGCACACACACGCATATATATATATATATATATATATATATATATATATATATATATATATGTGTGTGTGTATGTATGTATGTGTGTGTGTGTGTGTGTGTGTGTGTGAAATGTGTATTTATATATATATATATATTCATGAATTATTCATACAAAAAACAAATACAAAGGTTAATGATTTAATTGGCGAGAAATCCATCGTCGCGAACAATTCAAATAATATACAAAAACCCCAAATCTGTTTATGAATGAAAAGATAAAATAACTGATCCAAATGCAACTTTTGGATAATAAGTGCGACATTACTGTAATTATTGAACAATAAAGTTCATGCCACTTTGACAGAAAATTTACCAGTAAAAAAGAATTCGCTTATCACCATATTTGTATAAGAACGCACAATTGTAAAATTTAAATTCAAACTTAGCGTTGTGACAGCTCGCTCCAAAAATAACTCATTTCTAATAGCATTTTTCGGACGACAACAGTACATATATTTTCGTTGTCCTCTTTTTACTGAGAGAAAAAACAAGAACAAAATCTATTCCATACCTGAGGATGTCTGTATGAACAGACGAAAGCTTGTAAAAATAATAAGAACTCATGCAACAGGAATTTATAGAAACAAGGATCTTTTCATTCATAAACAGATTCGTGGTTTTGTATATTATTTGAATTGTTCGCGACGATGGATTTCTCGCCAATTAAATCATTAACCTTTGTATTTGTTTTTTTTGTATGAATAATTCATGAATTTCTAAATTGATTTAAATTTTTTTATTATATATATATATATATATATATATATATATATATATATATATATATATATATTATTTATATATTATATATGCACGGTACTTTTGGAAAGCGCTCAATATCAGTGATAGAGCTAACATATTTAGTTGTGTTAGTGTGAGTTGTGAACCTGGGTTTCACGCTTTTGCAATCGTCAGACAAACTGTTTGTTTGACGATCGCATATAGCGTGAAACCCTGGGTCACGAACTCACATCAACCCAACTATATATTTATATATATATATATATATATATATATATATATATATATGTGTGTGTGTGTGTGTTTTCGGATACTATTATACATCCTACAATCACACACAAACACATACAAAGACACACACACGTGTGTGAATATGCTAAAATATATATATATATATATATATATATATATATATATATATATATATAAGTGTGGATATAAACAATTGGTTCATTAGCAACTCTATATGCGTGTTATGAATATATATATATATATATATATATATATATATATATATACCGCGTGTAACAGAAAAATTGTCCAAATCGTGTAACAACAAAATTGTTCACCCGACACAATGTTTAAAAATCTCTAAACTAATTGAGCCATCTTGACATCACTTGTCGTGAGAATCCCTGAAAAATCCTTTGAGTTATTCAGGCAGAAAGAGAACAGGTTAAAATCGTTTTGTGTCAGTCCAACTGTTTTCTCAAATGAGCAATGGTGAGTGGAAAAAGATCATACAGGCCTTCAGTAATGGAACCGACATTCATACTCTTGCTTCCATCTTCAATGTCCATTCAAGAACCATGAAGAGAACGGTGAATAAGTTTAAAAAAGAGGGAACAGTAGAGAGGAAAATTGGATCAAGAGGTTACAAAAGCAAGAGGGGTCATCATTTCAACTAAATACATTCTTATTGTTCAAAGCAGAATTCAATAGTCTTGTAAAAAGCTTGGAGAATTCCAGTAAGATATCTTTAATCATTTATAAGATACAACGGTTGCAATCTTTATCTAAAAATTAGACAATTTTGCTGTTACACGATTTGGACAATTTTGCTGTTACGTAGCAGGTAGGAACAATTCCAAGCCAAATACGAATATTTTTTGAAAAAAGTTCTTAATACACCCTTCAGAATGGAATGCCTAGAGCAGGTTAATACCATAAGCAGAATAAAATGTTTATCGTATTCAATACCCAGGATTCAGCTGCAAGGAATCATCATGTGATGCGGCAAATTACATTATCCAAAACCTGATATAGCTACAATAATGTTCACTGAAAGGAAGGAGGTATAGAAAAACAGTAAAATACCCTCTATTTCCTTCCCACCCCTCTCCCTTCTCTTTTTCTCTTTTTTCTTCCTTCCACTCTCCATTGTTAACCTTCATCCGGGTTCGTAAAGGCCTAGAATGTATTTATTAATATGCCTACATTTAGTCATTATCTCCGACCCCCACCCCAATTTAATAATTTTTTCTTTACAATCTGGATAAATAGCAATGGCCAACTTCTCTTCTTGGCACAATTTACAACTATTACCGCTAGTTCTGCCAGACCTGATCTTTCTTAATATGCCCCACTTTATATTTAGGCTTTTTTTTTCCCCCTCAACTCCCATACGTGTTTGGAGAGTTTAGTGCAATACCTATGGCTTTGTAATCTAAATGAAGATCTGTGTTTATACCATCGTTTTTGCTTCCTATTTAAACTCTTTTTGGTACTCTTTCATCTTCGACTCCATCTTTGTAAATCATACTCTCTGTACAACATGCGCCATTCAATTGTCAATTAATTTTGTTCCTGAAGTTGCAAGATATATTATTGTTATGTACATCTGCTCTTAAATTTAAATTCTTCGCATTTTGCCTCTTTATAAGACTTTATAAATTGCCAGTGCAACAATAACTTAATTTCAGGGTTGCTGTTGAAAATGCTGTGTAATTCAGAATGTTTCGAGAAGTATTTTTTTTAATCAGATTAAAGAAAATTCTTCCTATATTTGTTTTCACCTATAGATTAAATGGGGGATTGAACCAAATTATGTTCTTTTTTCTTCTTTTTTTTCTTTTTCTTTTTATTACGCCTGTTATTTCTCAGTTCTTGATTTGTTTGGGGCTCTCCCTTCAATGTAGTTGCGTATACCTTTTTTCTTTTCATCAAATATTTCCTTCGACGGGGAATTTCTCGACAGTCTGCATCGCCCTGTGATTGGCTTTAGAGTTTACATATTTGAACACCATATTTGGTTTCATATATGGGGAAACCATGCCTGTCAAAAGACTGAATTCAGCATCTAAATATTGAACTATATTTTCGTGTTCATCTGAACAGTGATTTCAAAGTTAAAATCTTTGAAGAGTTTAAAAAGTTTTCTTTTCTAATGACATCGTTGGTTCTCTTATCAGGCACGACGACCAACCTATCATCTCTATATAAACATAATTATCTGTATGAACAATTTTGTTAATTTTGCTCAATATGAAATCACTCATCAGTTCTGATTCGATTTTTTATCCATGCTTCTCCATTGTGAATCAAAACATATTTTCGACAATGTTATATTATTTTATTATTTCAATCTCTCTCTCTCTCTCTCTCTCTCTTTATATATATATATATATATATATATATATATATATATATATATTTCTGTACACTATTTATATTATTCGGACTATTGTCCTCATCTTTGTCGGCCTATTTATTACAACGTTTCGGCCGTTGTACGCTCCGGCCTTCTTCAGGTCGTTGGAATGTCGAACTGAACCCTTTATTTCGCTCCCTGGGGTAGACTGTTCTAGTTCCACGTGCCATGTCAGGATGTCAGTTATCTCCAAGTTCTTCACTGCCTATGGCTCTCTAGTCTAAATGAAGAGCTGTGTTATGCCATCGTTTTTTGAATGCAATTCCCTTTGGAATGTGTAATTATAATTGCCGGGTGATTGGATTTAGAGTTTATATATTTTAACACCGTATTTGGTTTCATATATGGGGAAACCGTGCCTGTCAAAAGATTGAATTCAACATCTAAATATTGAACTATATTTTCGTTTTCATCTCATTATTCCAAAGTTCAAAGCTTTGAAAAGCTTAAAAAGCTTTTTTTTTTCTCATGACACCGTTGGCTCTCTTATTATCAGGCAACGATGACCAACACATCTTCTCTATACAGACCATGGTTATCGATATCGACAATTTGGTTAATTTTGCTCAATATGAAAACGCCCACCAGCTTTGGAATCTCGGTTCTATCAAATGATCCTTGTGGTACATTAAAGACAATTTCATTCGATTTTTTGACTCATGCTTCTCCATTGTGAATCAAAACAGATTTTCGACAAGGTAATATTATTTCAATCTCCTCCGATGGATTATCTACAAATTCTTTAGCTTTCTTTATTTAATGCTTCCAGTAATCCTTTCTCCGAAATCCATGGATAGAAGTCTTTTATATCATGTTTGATGAATACTTGTTTGTTTTTATTCGCAATGCTATTAAACCAGAAGACACATTGATTTGTTCTCTGTCATTAACTTGTGTAGATACTCTCAGCAAATCAGATATTTCTTGTGTAATTTTTTGGCTTATAATACCCAATGAGTTTCGTTGCATTTTTTAGTCGGAATGAAGGGCAGTTTAAAATTTTTTTTTGCTGTCCTTAGTTATGAAGACTTTTTTTTCGTACAATGTTTGGACCTTATCGTTAACACCCAACCTGACTCTGATATTCTTAGCTTCCTTATTGATATTTTCAATGTAAAAAGTTTGTGTTTCTCTGTAAAATATTTTTGTAAGTTTTCGGGCTCTTAGTATGGAAACATTAATAATACAAATAAAAGTCCAATACTCAATATGAACGATGATAAAATGTACAGAGGGTCATTTTCCTTGCGTGTTCACTATTTGCCCATATCTGGGACCCTAACTGGTGCTGCTACTCATGGTGGACCTGGGAAGAACAGCAATTAAGAGGTTGTTCCTACGGTTTCCTGATCAGAGGCGTTGCTTCTGCATGTAGTTTATTGGCATACCCAGGATTATGTTTTATATATAAAGGGTGTAAAAGCAAAATTGTCTCAGTCGTATAATAGCAAAACTGTCCAATTGTTAGATAAAGCTTTGAAACCATGTATCTTAGAAATGATTAAAGATATTTTACTGGAATTCTCCGAGTTTTTATAATACTACTGGATTCTTCTTTGAGCCATAAGAATGTATAATTACTCTCCAAGCTTAATAGAAAAAAATGATGAAATTAATCATAAACAAAAAGTTACATATTCATCATTAATTAATCATATCTAAGGATCGATCAGAAAGTCACGAAGTCTTGAAATAAAGTTCATATATATATATATATATATATATATATATATATATATATTATTCCAAGTTCATTTTCTAACTTATTTAAGATGAACTTCGCCCATTCTAACCTTCTAAATTTCTGTCCAGAATAACAAGATACCTCACGAGATTTACGTATGATTTCATTTTCAAGTCTTTTTTCATTGTTCTTTGAACTTTCAAAGCTGAAACTCCTCTCTAACATGCCAAACGTTTTATGCTTTGAGTTTCATCTTTTCTAATTGATCTCTTTAGCTGTAAGTTGAAATGGTTATCCTTGTTCCTGTTGCAACCTCTTGATTAAGTTTTCTTCTATACTGTTCTCTCATTTTTTAAACTTATTCACCGTTCCCTTGATGGTTCTTGAATGGACTTTGAAAATGGAAGCCAGAGTATAAGTATTGGTACCACTACTGAAGGCCTGAATGAAATTTTTCCTCTCACCATTGCTCAGTTGGGAAGACAGTAGAGCTGAAACAAAACGATTTTATCCTGTTCTCTTTCTAGTTGAATAACTCAAAGGATTTTTCAGTGATTCTCTTACGAAAAATTGTGTCAAGATGGCTAAGCATCTCAAATAAAAACCTGAAAAAAAAGAAACTCAATCAGTTTAGTGTTCTTCTAGATATTAAACATTTTGTGGGATGGACAATTATTCTGTTACACGATTTGGACAATTTTTGTTACACCCAGTATATATATATATATATATATATATATATATATATATATATATATATATATATATATATATATATATATATAATTAATTAAAATAGTTAAGCTTATCGTCAATAATAACAACTGACATTCAAGATCTAAATTAGAGAGAACTAATACTATTTATGAATTTTAATCCTCCTTAATGAACTGCCTTCCTGATCAAAATAAATTCATGAATTGGACATACCACTACATGCCTATCAGGACAACACACTTTACATCTCTCAGACTATAGAACATCTAAACACATACGACAACTTGGCAAAATCTGTCCGCAACATACTCGTATAAAATACGACCATATACTCATCCACTTGTAAAAAAAAAAAGCTAAAAATAATGGAAACATTAATAATAAAAAGAAAAGTCCAATACTCAATAATATGAACGATGAACACGCTCATGATGTGCTGACCGTGTTTGTAAAATCTAAAAAAATAATTCCTATGACTATAGTTACAGATATATATATATATATATATATATATATATATATATATATATATATATATATAAACACAGTTTCAGTTAGATATAAAAAAACGCGTAATAAAATAGTTTGTAGATGATTCAATGTAGGTGTTACATGTTTCGCTATAATTATTTTAACGGTTTCAGTATGTTCAAATATTTTTCTCATGTTTCTTTCCTTGTAGTATTTGTTTCTTGCATCGAGTAAGTGATTTGGTTTGGTTTGGTTCGTTTAACGGCATATCAACCTCAATGTGTTATTTAATGCCGACAAAATTTTTATTTCTGGTAATATTTTTTCTTCAATAATATATAGCTGGTAATATCTTTTTAAAAAACGTATTGCTGGTAATAATTCTTTTTTTTTTTTTTTACAAAATATTTCTGGTAATAAAACCTATTCTTACACTTACATAGTGTTTTAACCCCAGTTTTGGGGCTAACTATTTTACCACCCCAGGTCAGAGTGGACCTGGGAACACCAGCAATTAAGAGGTGGTTCCACGTTCCTCAAAACTTCCTGATCAAAGGCCTTGCTGTTGGACGTAGTTTATCATCTTACCCAGGGCGCGGATTTATTTTATCGTCTTACCCAGGGCGCGGATGTAGTTTATCGTCTTACCCAGGACGCGGATACAGTTTATCGTCATACCCAGTACGGACAGGTAGTAAGTGAGTATATTCCTGATGGTAATCTAGTTAGATAAAGATTGACACTTGATGTGAAGAGGAGGTTAAGATTACAATATTCACGCCGGAATCGATTCCACCGAATAGCAGTTTTTCTTTTTTTTTAATGTTGTCTGAGGTGAATTTTCTTAGATTACGGAGGCAATGAGGCAAATTCGACTGCATGGATGTAGTGTAGTGCATACCATCTGGAAACGTCTGAACTGGGAGGATTATAGAATCGAGTTCACCTTAACATCGGCCATAGAAATAGTGCTAAGCTGTAGATGTTTCGTCTCTGCAAAAAAAATAGGCAGAGCAACCGATAATAAATCTTCCCGCCCTCACAAGAACGCGTAAATGATTTTTAATTTCTATCGAGGCTGGGAAGTAAGAGCTGGGCATATCCAGTCCAGATGTGTAAACAAAAACCTAATCTTATGGCCTAATCTAACTTTGTAAAGATAATGCAGGATCAATGTCACGTTCTTCATGGAGCGATAGAATCAACCGACTGTTTTTCCAGCATCTTTAGAAATGGATCTTGTATAAGTTCCACTTGAGGTCTAGAGTTAGTTTGAGATACAATAGACGTTCAAAGGATGGAATCATATTATGAATCAAACCGTTCATCGTGATTCATAAAAAGTCAGGATTTGATGGTGGAACTATCTAAGTCTGTTCATATCTATCTATCTATCTATCTATCTATCTATCTAATTCCCATCATTATCTTTCTTTTTCTTTCTTTCTTTCTTTCTTTCTTTCTTTCTTTCTTCCTTTCTATCTATCTATCTATCTTTCTATCTATCTATCTAATTCCCTTCATTATCTTTCTTCCTTTCTTTCTTTCTTTCTATCTATCTATCTATCTATCTATCGATCTTTCTATCTATCGAACTATCTATCTATCTATCTATCGAACTATCTATCTATCTATCTAATTCCCTTCATTATCTATCTATCTATCTATCTATCTATCTATCTATCTATCTATCTATCTATCTGTTTGCCTGTCTATCTATCGTAGTCCCTTTATCTATCTATCTATCTATCTATCTGTCTGTCTGTCTGTTGGCCTTGTCGGCGTGATTTAGACTACGCCAATTGCATTCATTGCCAAAAGTTAAGTCTCCGTCCAAACAGAGCCACTAAATAGATGCATATAGATCAAAAGTAGCCAAGACTTAGCTATCTATTTGGTTGTTACATATATTCCTTCGTTTGGTTTCTGATATTCTACTAATATCTGTCTATATTTCTGAGATGAGGCATTATGTACATTATTTACATTATTCAGACTATTCTCCTCATCTTTGTCGCCATATTTATCACAACGTTTCGGTCGTTGTACGCTCCAGCCTTCTTCAGGTGGTTGGAATGTCGAACTGAACCCTTTATTTCGCTCACTGGGTAGACTGTTCTAGTTCCACATGCCATGTTTAATGGATGTCAGTTATCAATTATCTCCTGTTAATTTTTCCCTCTGAAAGTTCTCCACTGCCTTAGCCGGGTATTGAACTCACACTCTTTGGGTCCTGTCACTGGATCTAACCAACGCCTTTATCCACTGTGCCTGTTAATTTTTTCCTCTGAAATGTCTCCACTGCACATTTTTTGTAACTATTTTTATATCTACCGTGAAACATTGCATATCAATTATTCGCGAATTTTGAATCAGGAGCTCAAGTAGAAGGATTAAAATTGTTCAGGAACGCAGGGCTCAAAGTGTTAATAAATAATAAGTATTAAAATGAATTATAAAAAAACGAATCAATTTATGTAAGAAGCCAGTTTTTTCACCATTGAACCGTTACAGTTAGTTCAGAAGAAAGATCAGCGGCAATCTCCCGATCATCTTTGTTTTTGGAATACGAATGAAATGCAAAATAAATTGTTCAATTAATAAAGGCTCAACTCTGAACAGTTGAACGTTTGAAAAGTAGAACCTGCAGTTTAATTATGAAGATTTCTTGAAAAACATTTCTGCTTAACAATCCAATCGGAAAATTAAGTTATAAATATATTCTTCTATCTGCCATGTCCCTTCCAAACATAAGCGATCATGACTCTCCACAACTTCCTATCATTTTAGCTCTTATCAGTGTAACAGTGTTCTCGTTCCGCTGGCCATCTCATTGATTATAGTATTCCTTTAGTACTAATCAATTTCCCCAGGGAAAATAGCAGAGTGGTTCAAAACATTGGCTTGTGAATTCCATGATCTAGTAATTGTGAGTTCAATTCCTAAGCCGGGTAATTGAACTCTGTGGTGAGCAATAACATATTGAAAGCAAGAGGGAGCTGGGAAGGCAGAGATGAACTGAGACAGAAGATCAGGGATTAGGGAGGGATATTGAAAAGACACTAAAAGCTACAAAGGATAGGAAGATATGGAGAGCCATGATTGCTCACGTCCTGGAGTTACATGACCAATGGTAAGTAGCTGAAATTAAACACACACGCAAATATAAATGATATGGAAATATAGAGAGTGAAAGGAAAGGGAAGAGAGAGGAGAAGAAAGAGAGTGAGATGCTTTATTTCCGGTAAATCAATGTGTTAATACATCGTTAATATTTACAGTAAAATTGTCCTGGTTAAAAAGAGGAGGATGCTGAAGTCAAGTTAAATTATTTACCCCACCGCAGATACCCTTACACATGCACGCATGCACACATGCATACTCACATATGTGTGTTTATGTGATAGATACATTAATTGGGTTTCACCTGCTTCATACCTAGAACAGATTATGTGAAAATATTATGAAGTTAGAAATGAATATTGCCATATATGGTATCAAATTTATATATATATATATATATATATATATATATATATATATATATATATATATATTTATATAAAATAAATATAAAATATATATTTATATATTTTACTTTTGGAAAAGACTTGTTTTTTTTATGTCCATGTTTTATGTCCATCGTTTTCGTCATATTGAACTGAATTTGTATTTTAATGAATTTTGTCTTGAAAATGGTTTATTAAAACCGAAACGTCTGACGTCGACATTTCTTTTCATTTTAACTACATTTATGGATTTTTGTTTGTTTTTCAAAATTTCTACATTCTGTCGGATTTATATCCATTTACACTTGCTTTATATATATATATATATATATATATATATATATATATATATATATATATATATATGTATGTATGTATATATGAAAATTTCTCAGAGTTAACCTGTAGAAAAGACAATATTTAGAAATATAAATGACAATAGGAAATCTGTAGTTATTGCTGACGCGTTTCGTCCAATGTGACGATATTTATTGTAATAAATACAATTATGGCACAAGGCCAATGAAGGGGAGGGTTTGAGGCTGGTCTTCACTAACTATCTTATACCTAGCTAATCCGATTCACGGGCCATTCACTCATTACAATTTGTCCATTCACCACAAAAACTCGTCCACCACCAATCAATCCTCAATACACCATAATACCGTATCCTCACAAGGGGGTCCCTACAAAACGCACTCCATGCCGTAAAATTAAATGATAATAAATACTTAAAAATCTGTGATGAAAAATGAGATTCTGTCCTTTTGGTATTATTAGTTACGTTCTTAAATTAAATTCCTTTCGTTTTTTGCTTTGATATTGGACGAAACGGGTCAGCAACAACTACAGTTTTCCTATTGTCATTTATATATAAATATAAGTGAAATTGAAGTCAACACTCAGAGGCGACAGGCTGTTTCATGCTAGACGCAATATAAATAGTCGAGGAAAAAATCCAACACTCGCGGCCTGAAGATTTTATATTTATATTTACATACGCTCTATCTCTGATATTGATCACTTTATCCCGTAAATATAGCACACCTTATATATATATATATATATATATATATATATATATATATATATATATATATATATATATATATAATAAAACAGACAGTTTTAAGCGTTCATTGTTTATAATTTATTTCTCCAGGGAATTTCTTTTACCCTGGCTCATCAAACTACACTTCCACTTTTCACCCTTGGAACCAATAGACCCTTAAAGTTATCTGTTTTTATTGTATTAATCGGTCTGATTTAACACGGGATTCTCCATATGGATTACTTTTACCTTTTCCTTACTTAATATATATATATATATATATATATATATATATATATATATATATATATATATATATATTAGTCAAATGAAAGGAAATGCAAAAAATGTCTGCAACGGATCTGTCTTCTAGATAGACTTCATTTAGACTAATATGGCCCTGATGTATATAAATTTATATATCATATTCTCCCCATATATATATATATATATATATATATATATATATATATATATATATATATATATATATATGACATATATGGGTCAAGCAGCTCAGTTCCTAGGAACCGACAGCATATGATTTTATTATAGTATTGAAGACTTTGTGCAGACCCAACCACACTTTTTGAAGGGCCGAATACAGGTTTTGCAGGTTTTGAATTCAGAGTTGGCCATCTCTTAGACTAGGTGCAATCAAAGTCTATAGAACCCAGTCTGTCCTGATATTTACCCATAGCTGGGGGAGAAGAAGAAGATTCATACATTTTCCAAGGGTATTAGCACGTAGGTGAATGTAATGCATTCGACTGGAATCGGCTCTCCGATCCCTCAATCTGAGTCGCTAACCATTACTCCACCGTGTGTGTGTGTGTGTGTGTGTGTGTGTGTGTGTGTGTGTGTGTGTGTGTGTGTGTGTGTGTGTGTGTGTGTGCATGCAAGATGGAGTATATCTGTCAAAGGCAAATATAAGAATTTTATTTTGGATGAAGTATTTATATAAAAGAGCAAAAACGTTATTGACTTAATTTTTTTTTAAATTTAAGAACACTCACAAATATTCATCTGGTTAGACAAAACATGTACAAACTATGGAGGACGTCAAGTGACATAATTTAATGTCTAAAAACATTCAAGAGCATCACTTACTGTTTTTCGTTATCATTTATATTACTGTTAAGATAGTGGAACACTCTATCTATTCATGGAAATCAGTACTCACAGAATTATATTCATATATATATATATATATATATATATATATATATATATATATATATATATATATATATATAGTTTATGCAAACTTAGGTAATCCGTATGGGCAGACCCGACGAGGATGATATCCAGAGAGCTCAATGTAAAATTCAGACCAGATATGTTTGAATAAAAAACCTCACTTCGTTAATTTTACGTATACTTGATGAGGTCCGTCAAAAACGTGTGAATTTCTTTTTCATTTTCATTTCAGCTTTTGGAAGTAAAGTCTGATGACCCAGAACCCTGTCAAAGGGGTTATGGTGAAATAGCTTATTACATGGAATCTTGACGTGGTTTTTATTCAATATATATATATATATATGTATATGTATATATATATATATATGTGTGTGTGTGTGTGCGTGTGTTATGTATTTTCTTTGGTCTATATACATTTGCGTGTGTGTGTTCATATTTTCATGGTATTTTTTTATCACTAATATGATATAAGGTGACAGATACATATTTAATCATGATAACAACGATGTGTCTCTTCTCAGCAGCAGTACTCGTGGAGCGCTAATATATATACATATACACACACACACACATATATATATATATATATATATGTGTGTGTGTGTGTGTGTGTGTGTGTGTGTGTATACAGTCCTCTCAAAAATTATTGGAACGCCAATTGTCTTTATTGTTCAATGAATTTGAGTTTAAGATCAAAAGATGAATATGAGATAAGAGTTCAGAATTTTGTTTTTATCTCCTGGTATTTGCATTTAGATGTGTTGAACAACTTAGGACATATCACCTTTTCTTTGAACCCACTCATTTTTCAAGTAAGCAAAATTATTGGAACACGTGACTGATAGGTCATTCTTGTTGCCCAGGTATTACCTTTTAAGTTGATTGTTTAAATAACCGTCTATAATTACTCTTGGTTTTTTGCTTTGGTTTTCACATGTAAGGAATGCATTTCTTGCTAAAAAGGATAAACTACCATGAAGACAAGAGAACTGTCTATGGAAGAAAGGCAAAACCTTTTGAAGCTGAGAAAAGAAGGAAAATTGATCAGAGCCATTGGACAAACATTGGACATAGTCAACACAAGAATAAGGAATGTCCTGAAAAAGAAAGAAACTGCTGGTGTACTGAGCAACCAACATAAAACAGGTCGGTCAAGGAAAACAACAGACGGTAAAGAGTGGAAATATAGAGGCTATAGCACAAGAAGAAAATCATTCATCAGCAGTTAGAATCGGAAGGCCAGAATTTGAGAAGGAAGCACAAAGATGTGCGACAAAAGAAGAAAGTTTTATGGGCTGATGAAACCAAGATTAATTTCTACCAAAGTGATAGAAAGACCAAAGTGATGAAATGGCCGAAGGGTGAAGAAAGAAAGGAGCTGCTTATGATCCAAAGCATACAATCTCATCTCCGAAGCATGATGGAGGCAGTGTCTTGGCTTGGTCTTGTAAAGCTGCTTCTGGAACAGACTCATTCTATTTAGGATGTAACTCGCGATGGTAGCAGCAGAATGAATTCAGAAGTCTACAGAAACATTTTGTCTGCGAATTTATAGGTAAATGCATCCAAACTAACCAGGAATGTCCTGAAAAAGAAAGAAACTCCTGGTGTGTTGAACAACAGTCACAGAATTGGTCGTTCAAGGAAACCAACAGCAGATGATGGAAAAACCCCTAAACAACTGCATGTGGCATCATCAACAACCTCTACCTCCAAGACTTCGAGAGCAGAAGTCTTGGAGGTAGAGGTTATACTACAAAATGCTATACTATAGAGGCTATACTACAAAATGCAAACCACTTATCAGCAGTAATAATCGGAAGGCCAGATTGGAATTTGCAAGAAAGTTTCGAGATGAGCGAAAAACGTTCAGGAAGAAAGTTTTATGGATTAATGAAACTAAGATTAATTTCTACCAAAGTGATGATATTGGACGAAGAGTAGAGAAAGATAAAGCAACATGAAGACAAGAGAGAGCTGTCTATGGGAGAAAAGCAAGCCATTTTTTAAGCCGAGACAAGAAGGAAAATTGATCAGATCCGTTGGACAAACATTGGTCACAGCCAACACAACAATTTGTAATGTTCTGGAAAAGGGAGAAACTACAGGTGTATTGAACAACAGACTTAAAGCAAGTGTCTGTGATATCACCAACAATCTCCACACTGCAAGGATGAACGTTTCACAATCCACCGTTTGAAGAAGCCTTCAAGAGCAGAACTATAGTGACTATTCTACTAAATGCAAACCACTCATCAACAGTAAGAATTGGAAGGGCAGATTTAAATTTGTAAGGAAGTACAAAGATTTGCGACAAAAGTTCTGTTTGAAAGTTTTATGGACTGATGAAGCAAAGATTAATCTTTACCAAAGTTCTGGAATGGCTAAAGTCTGAAGTAAAAAAGGGTCTGCTTATGATCCAAAGCATACATGCCCATCTGTAAAGCCTGGTGGTGGCAGTATCTTAGTTTGGTCTTGTGTAACTTGATTCTAGGAACAGGTTCATTGACATTTATTGATGATGTAACTCATGATGGTAGCAGCAAATGAATTCAACATGCTATAGAAACATTTTGTCTGAAAATTTATAGAGAAATGCATCCAAACTAATCAAGAGGAATTTTATCATGCAGCAGGAAAATGACCCAAAACATCCTGCCAACGCAATAAAAGACTTCAAGATGGTAAAAAAGTTGACAGTTTTAGAATGGACAAGTCAGTCACAGGACAATAACCCAATGGAGCATGATTATCATTTCTTGACATAAGGAAGAATCATCTCGGAATAAACAGCCTTAAAGAGGCTGTCTTAAAAATCTAGAAAAGCATCGCAAATGAAGAATGCAAAAGTTTGAAGATTTTTTTTTTTGTAAAGGGTCGTGGAGATATTTCCTGTCTGCGCGCTTATGTATATCTGATTGTGTATGCATTGTCTTTTGCAAGATGTCATCCTACCATACCTATGTTTAGAATTCAAATGTATCCATGTTATCATGAAGTTATGAGCAGTCGATCTTAACATTTATTACAACTTAATTTCAATAAAAACAAAATAAATAGAATAACATATTTTTTTTCTTTTTTATTAATAGAGATTAAATTTAGATTTTAAAATGGGTAGTTTTTAATTTCAAATGTTATCGTATAATTTAATACTTATTAGAATAAATTCTATTTTAGTATAACCCCAACTTTAAAGCATTAAATAATTATTATAACCTTACTTCGTTGTCAATTTTTTTGAATTCTCATATACTTGTATTTTGATTGGTCATTCCAGCTTATGTAACAGCGTTTCCCCTTGCGATGGGTGGTTAATTAATTTGAATCTTTTAAAACCCTTTATTCTACATTCAACATCCTCACTTGATAAGACACCAGAGGTGTTGAAACAAAATGGCTATTTTTGTAGTGATTTTATAACATATTTATGTTATAATTTTCAAATAAATAATTATATTTGCTCTATTTTATGTTGAGCACTCTTTTAAGAATAGTAATTGTTGGTTATTGGAATTTATTCCGTATACACCAATCCTATACTTGGATATGTGTGTGTGTGTGTGTGTGTGTGTGTGTGAGAGAGAGAGAGAGTTTGTGAGAGAGAAAGAGAGTTATTGTTTTTTATCGTTATTGTTATTCAGTTTTTTTATATATATATATATATATATATATATATATATATATATATATATGTGTGTGTGTGTGTGTGTGTGTGTGTGTGTGTTGCTCTCGCGTAAGAGAATTGTTTAAGAGCCAGTCTTTCAAGTGTGGACAGTAGGTCTGCTTTAGAAGTCAACGTTCGAAATAATAACCTTCCACAACAAGTTTCGTCCGTCTACTGACGGCGGCACGGTTCCGACCGTCACAAACACGCGATACCCCCGGGAAATAAATATCGGAAGAGAAAGAGAAAGACAAGACGATGACTTTAATGAATAGACTCTATTAAATGAACTCACTGATCGATAGCCACATTTATAAAAAGGAAAAATAATGGAGCACATTCGGAATGAAATTAACTACTAAACGAATGACTATAATTAAATCTTTTGCTCGGCGACTCTCAAGCATCCAGCTTAAATGGAGTGTACATGTTTACTGTCAGCTGAATGAATTGAAACCTCACGAACAAAAGCATTTACAATTCTCTGCTTCTTTAAAAATTATAATATTATATTTCCTTACCAGTCCTATATATATTAATATAACTTGCCCAGTTCATTATAAAATGAATTACGCCATTGTTGAATGAAACTCTATACATTCAAATATAAGTACCGTAATTCCTCATGTATAATACGCTTTCATCTATAATACGCACCCTAAAATTGTACTGAAAGTGTGAGAAAATGTTTCTACTTACGCATAATACGGACCCCTTCTTTGGTAATCAAACCCTATAAATTATACCTCACCAATTTCATTACAGCCAGCGTTTCCTACTCTTATTAAAAAATGGTTTTAAACATAGAATAATATTATTCTAATTTAGAATAATAATATTCTAATTTAGTTTTATTTTTAATTTAGTTTTAATTCTTATTTTATTTTACATTTGTAAGTATTGTTAGGTATATATAATTGTATTTGACCTCCTTATCGGGTCGCAATCGCCGAATGTTAGTGTCAAATTGTCCTATGTATGTGGTGAGTAGTCATTTCGCAACTGAAATCGACCTATAAAACGGCAATGTTTTGAAGAAATTTTTTAGCTGTGCATAATACGCACCCCTAATTTTGCTTATTATTTTTAGAAAAAATGCGTATTATACATGGGGAATTATGGTATATAAATTATCGTTCCAAAATTATTGTGTCTAGCACTGGACAGCCTTTGTCGACTTTCTAAAATTCTATTTTACTAAATACTGGATGGATTTTTGTATGAAGTATCTGGTTATATATAATTTTATTAAAAATAGCCAATCGGTTTTTTATCGATTACTGGTTGACATTTAATTTGACTACTTACCGTCCGGCACATAGTTTAAAAACCCGAGAATTTTTCTACTATATAACTGCCTTACAAATAATTTTACTACTTACCGCCCGATTACATTGTTTTTACAGAATGTCGCTTAACATCCAGACGATTTTTAATGGATTACTGTGTGACATATAATTTTATATCCGCTCGTCTTTACGTCTTTACGGACTCCACCTTTACATATAATCCTACTACATAAAGCCCGACAACTTTTAGGATTAATGTTGGACGTATAAATGGGCTACTTTTTTTTAAGTATATCACCCCAAGCAAGGCGGGAGTGCTACTAGTATGCAAGGGGTTACAGAGAGTGAGAGCAAGAGTAAAGATGGGTGTTTTGAAGAATGGAGATCAGGATCAAGGCATCAGAAGATGTCGATTAAAATTACGTTTGAATATATGAAGATTATAGCTCTCAGTGAAGCAAGTAAGAGGAAGGGAGTTCCACTGTCGGGAAGTGCGAGAGAATAAGATTTTGGAGTAGAAGAGACGGCTACATTTAACAGTTTCGACAGTGAAAGGGTGGGTCCGAGATCCCAGCCTAGTAGAACGCTTGGATTCATGCAGTTTGGGTACCAGTGAAAGTAGCTCGTCAGAGCAGTTGCCATGAATATATTTGTAGAAAAGACAAAGGGAAGCCACTGCACGTCTATAATTATTATTAGACTTCAAAGAATTTAATGAATTCTAAGCCTTAAAAAATATTGCTTTATGTGTGTAAGTGTATAATAAAATCTAGTTTTTCCATGTGGGATTCAGGTGATAATATATATTCGTAAGTATGTGTGTCTAGACGAATTTTTGAGCAGATTCAGTCTTTCTTCTTAAATCACGAAATGAAAGTTGTTCTGAATGGCTACTCTTCTAGATCTTTTTGCATTAATGCGGGTGTCCCCCAGGGCAATATACTTGAACTTACATTATTCCTAAATTTTGTCAAAAACTATCCTGTCGGTATCAGTTCTCAACTCGGAATCTATATTGATGAAAAATCTATTTACTCTTGTCTTAATGGTAAGTCTGATCGTTCGAATAGGTCAAATTGTCAGCTGATCTAAAAAATGACCTACAATCTGTTGTTAAGTGGGGCAAGAAATGGCTTCTTAATTTCACCGCCTCCAGAACGAAACTTGCTTATCAATCATCTGAGAGACCCCTTTCTGTCTTTCATTTGTCTTCCATTCCCTGACGCATTTCTCCTACTCGTACAAACATTTTCCGCTGATATGAAGTGGAAAGATTATGTACACCATTTACATTATTCGGACTATTGTCCTCATCCTTGTTGCCATATTTATCACAACGTTTCGGCCGTTTTACGCTCCGGCCTTCTTCAGGTGGTTGTAATGTCGAACTGAACCCTTTATTTCGCTCGTTCCACGTGCCATGTCGAATGGCTGTCAGTTATCAGTTCACCTCACCTGCCTTAACCAAGTATTATTCTCACAACTCTTTGGGTCCTGTCACTGGATCAAACCAACACTTTTATACACTGTGCCATGTGTTCTGAAGGATACTGGAAAGACAGACACTGGAAAAATTATGTTAAATACATTGATGATCTGCTGATAGGAATGTTGGTTCACTGTGTCGTGCTAGACAAATTTTCTCGCCAGATTCTATCTTTCATATTTATATGTGTACCGTTCGTCCCTGTTTTGAATATTGCTGGTCTGGTGTTCCTGCTATATATTTACGGATTCTTGATAAAATCCAAAGAAGAATATGCAGTGGTACTGGTCCTGACCTGGCATCTCGGCTTCAGTAATTTTCCCGCCACTGTAATGTAGCGTCTCTGTGCCTTTTCTATAAATACCTTCATGGTAATTCTTCGGATGAACTTTTCTCTATGGTAACTAGACTTTATGAATTTAAGCGTAGTGTTAGTTTGGCGGCAAGGTCTCATCATTTTAGTTGAATTGGCTGGATGCAACCGTAAGTTCTATGCTAACAGTTTCTTCTATCGCACTTCTAGCTTGTGGAAATCTGCCCCAGCTTCGTGCTTCCTAGCCAACTTTGGTTCAACCGCCCACTCCGAGTCCCAAAGAAGTACCCGCTGGTGAAAGTTCATTGTAAGTAATGGCTGAGTCCAACATAGAAAAGTCAACATTGTATGATATAAAATCTTCCAAAGAAACTATTCTCCAGCGTTCATACTGTCACAATGAACAAGGAAATAAAAAATATGATTGGGATGAAACCTGGACTGAAATTAAAAAAGCTATTGAAAAAGTTGTCAGTTTTCTGGAAAGAAAGCCAGCATTCAGCTATGACGATTGCAATAACGCACCCAGAGTTAAAAAGTGCCATTTGTTTAAAATATTTCAAGAACAAAAGTAAAACGAAATGCGGAAAAAGTTGTGAATGACATTAGAAGAGAAAGAATCATCATGCAACAGCGATTAAAAATATCCTCGTTACATTATTTCTTTTGCATACGTGGCATACTTAATTTATTGAATTTTCATTAACATTTCACAAATTATTTCTTTTTCCTTTAAATCAATTCCGTTATATTTCACTCACCATTAGCTTATTTTGTTTACTATAAAACATTGAAAATAAATGTTAAACCTGATTTCAGTTCTTTTATTTTAATCTAAGTATGACCCTTCATACTCGAACTTTGTAACTAATTCTTCATAACAGCAAGGCTTTCTAAGTCCGGTTGTCGAGGATTCTACTGTATGTATATTTATTATTATAAGTAATTTTTGTTGGGAAGACTTATTTAGGCATTTGCTAAATATCTATTTTATATACTTTCGATGTTTACATTTACATTAACTTACAAGGCTGACCTATTTTCATATGAAATTAATAAATTACTAACGAAAATATTTACAGACAAGGAAGGCAGAATAAAAATAAAAATAAAATCGACGATGGAAAAGGAATTCAAACATTATTAAAAATTTATCATGGTATCAAAAAACGAATGCATTTCTTGGTTTTTCTGCAGCTGCATAGAAACTTCTGGAATCTCCTAGCAACAAATAAAAAGGCCATGATTTCATAACGGAAGATATTTACTGTCTCGTATTATTCTACCGAGACTATGATTTTTAAAGGAAAGAAGCGCTCGACCAAACAATGGCATGGCCTAATTAAGTAACATCATTAAGGCTTAAAGAGAAACTTTCAATATCTTAAATATTCAACTAGCAGGATAACCCGTCTTCGACCGGATGTTTCATTACTGGGAATTTTTGCCGTTCACTTGAAGCAGTTTAAGTTTAAAGTCAGCCCACCTGAAAACCAATATTAGTAACAATTGGATGCAACTGAGACATATCCCCAAATAGGGGGTTAAAAATTTGAATGGGGGTTGCCCTGAAAAGGGCCGTTTTTTGCGTTCTCAATCTTGCAAGTAAAGAACCTCTTCCATGGACTATCATAATAATAATATACGATAATTTTTATTCATAATATAATTATTTTACAATTCTAATAATCTTTTGAGTTAGATTTCAACTCTCTAAATTGATTGTACTCTATTTTTTAGAAACATTAATTTTTGGCTTAGATTTTAGCGCAAAGTGTAAAAAATAATTTAGTTTTCGATTTTTCTCCTTCACAACAGATGTTCTACCCTCATTCGTCGAAAACCACGAAAGAATTCAAAATATATAATTTCCTCAAGGTAAATACTGCACTAGCATAAAATTCAATTTATAAAGTAGGCAGAATTAATATCTCATAAAGAAAAAATATAAAATAATATAGGATAACGAGGGCATTGCTAGTATTACACCAATTCCTTGCACAATTTTCAATTTCTAAAGAGAAACCATTACGGCTTCTTTTAGAGACATCAATATTGCTATCACCTCCACTCTTAAACTTTTGAACCATTATTAATGCAAATTATGAAGTATTTCTTGGAGAAGCACTGGAGGGCCATAATCACCCATTATCACGGTTCAAAGAAGATACCTATATGTCAACGTTGTCAAATTATTATGAAGAACCCTTGAACTTGATTGTGCACCATAAAAGAATAATTCACTTAAGTAGATGCTCCATAGTTTCGGCCTTGTGCCGCATCTAAGATCGGCCACTTCAATATGGTATAATGGCTTGTTTCGCTAGAACATTTACAACTGATCAGTGAGTTCGATCCTCACTGGGTCCCAAATACTTGTGGCCTTGTGCCACATTTAAGCCACACTTAGAAAATAAAAGGGCATTTCGACGTGCTATAATGGTTGGCCAGCTGAAAAGTGATTTTATTCCTCACTGGGTGTCCCATACTTTTAGCTTTGTGCCACATCTAAGCTACGCTTAGATAATCACCATAAAAGAATAATTGCAATATTGGTTCCTAAAGACATTTTTGTTATCTTTAAATTTGGGGAATCATTGGCCAAAGGTCGTTTCGTGGAGCGAAAATCATTGAAAGTGATATATCCGGAGATTACGCTGTATGTGGAAAGGTCTTCCTGTTCGAGCTTATTTACAGCTTGATGAACTGTAAATGCAACTGCTATTAATACGCAGGCAAAGAATTTTTTCTTCGTTTACATGCGTCACTCAAACATGCTCTACAGAACGATTACAGAATTATTAGACAAACTAAAGGCCAGAACTTTTCTGGCCAGTACTGAGTGGGTGAGGAATTCGACACCATGGGTGAGGAATTCAGACAATGACAGCAAATGAGAGAAAATCTTTCTTTAAGTTTCGATAGATCAAAAGAGCGCGAAGACAAACAGTACGGCTCCAAGAATTAGAAGGGTCAAGAGGCTTCGCCGATCCCAGATTCCTTAATGGGGCAGGCCATCCCGCGATGAGGGTTAGTCAGACAATCGGTTGAGAGCCGCCATCTTTATCTCCATCTCGCTTTATCCAACAAAAAAAAAAAAAGATGCTCCTGTCTTTGCTTAAATAGAACGAGTAAAAGGAGATCTAATGAGAATTGTTTCTGATTCTGTCTTTGAGGTAGTCTTTGAGGTTGACGACTAAAAAGGTATGGAATAATTCCTTTTCAATATCCATCGAAGAACTCCTTGGGCAGTTTTTGTTTTCGTGCAGTTTTTATCCGTTTTGGGTTCGCATAATTACTTACTTCATCGTCTTTGTTGCTCAGAAATGAAAAAAAAAAAAAAAATATTTAAATACTAATCTTCCCAATAAATTCATGTGGAACGGAGTTTCCTAGCTTCTGAGACCCCCCACCCCCACTGCTAAGGCTTGTAAACAATATTCTACTTATCTGTTAGTACAAGCAATAAGATTTCTCTAGTATTGCTGGAAATACTATATTGGAAACTTCACTAAATTCATACGTACTGATGGATCCAGTGACGAGGTCGTGTTTAACTCAATAAAATAACTAAATACAATCTCACAAAGAAAAGGAACTTTCTACATCATGTCAATTTAATGTTCAATATCTTGAGATGTAAGAACATTAAGGGGGTGTTCAAACATTTTTTCAGACATTGTTAACATTTCGAAATCGATACATATCAAAACGTTCGAAATATTTTGCAAACATTTTTCCTATTGAGAAAAATATTGCATAAATATCGTTAATATCTCGACTACTTATTATCTTGAAATCCATTCATCACAGGATGTCCATATTTTTCCGAAAACCGTTAATATAACTCACGTTTTACTCAAACTCTAAACGAAATCTGAACAATAAATCCTGTCCTTTATAGAACTGTATATATGGCAAGATGTTGTTCCTGATAACAGGTTTTTAAACCCTAACCGTTATGTTCTTATCTTTATTTCATAGACTATTAACTTTGTTTAATGCCACGATACTTTACGGCTTAATAGGTCGTGGCTCTCCACAGTTTCTTATTAACATGAATTTGTAGGAAAGTGTTTTTTCGTTGCCTTTACCCTTATTTTAAATTCAGAAATTTTCTAATCGTATACTGGTTGCCAGCCATGACTAGATAATTCAATCTGCTGTACTATTTAAAACATACCCATATTAACGGTGTGGATGGAGTAAATAGATACTAGACTTTCCCCAGGTCATTAGTGCGAATGGAACCCGACAGATTAGTCCATAACTAAAGTGGTCATTATTCCATCAGCCTATTTAAATATTCTTTTAAATGCCACGTCACTTCAGGTTGTAGGTGATCACGACTTTCAACAGATTGTTTTATCTTTATCATCTGAGAGTTGCCACAACTTAATACGAAAGATAAACAATTTCTTTTCCTTTGTCTTCCACACGGTTTTGAATTCAGGTTTTTCCTTTTCTTAGACTGGCTACACCCAAGGCTAAAGATCCCAGTCTATCTTAGTTAACTAATGAATAGGTGTCCCAATGGCGTTACTGTGGACGGAACGTGACAAATTAGACTAGAATTTGGTTTTACATTGCACATTTAATTTTACCCGCACATTTAATTATTTTTTAATGGCATGTTTCTCCGGTTCGTAGAGTTTGTAGTTCGCCAGAGTTTCCTTTCTTTACCAAGTAGTGTAATGGTGGAAATAGCCGTTTCCATGCACGAAACATTTGACATTCATTAACCAAACATTTAGCGGTACCGTGCTTCGAAATTTATAAACTCTTTCTATTTGTCGATCATAGACAAATAACACCATTGGTAAAAGTAAATTACCTGAAAAACAGAAATTTCTATATCTGTCTATATTTCTGAGATATATAACCTAAGGAATCAGCACATATGCTAGGCCACAATAATCTTCTGAGCTGACCAAGCATAGAAACGAATACAATATGGGAACCAGTAATAAGGAGTACCAGAGAAAAGCGATAATAACAAAAATTGCAATATGATCTCTGGTAAAAAAACGTATTGATAACAGCAAAAATTGCAATATGAGCATTGGTAAAAAATAGTTGCTGAAGACATTAGGTTTATAATACTCAGAAATTCATGTACAAATATTTTTCAAGGATACAGGGCACAGAGAATAAAGGCGTTAGTTAGATCCAGTGACAGGACCCAAAGAATGTGAGTTCAATACCTGGTTAAGGCAGTGTAGAACTTGGAGAGGGGAATTAACAGGAGATAACTGACAACTGACTTCCATTAAAACATGGCACGTGGGACTAGAACAGTCTACCCCAGTGAGCGAAATAAAAGTTTCAGTTCGACATTCCAACCACCTGAAGAAGGCCAGAGCGTCCAAAGGCCGAAACGCTGTAATAAATATGGCGACAAAGATTTTTAATCTGCTAGTACTTTTAACTGTACCTGCAGGCATCCTGTAAAAAGACCGTATACAGCTTGTAGTTATTAAAAACGTGGATCATTACATTCATCGAGTGGTTCGTAGGTTCATGCAACTTAAAATTTTGGTTTGTGAAGAGATTTTGCCATTTTATATCATTAACTTTACTAATCTACTTTTTGTATGAATGAATCATTGTAATTGTTACGGAACCTTACCCATAATAACACAAGGTACTAGTCCATACGTAATAAATACTGCGCCTCAAGAGGAAGCAGGGAGTTCAGCCCGAAGTCGAGCGACCTGATGAAAGGCGGAGTCACTTTCGGGGAGGTAAACCGACCCTGAACCTGTTTATACGGGTTCAAAGGGCATATTTTTGGACGAGACCACAGGTCTCGGAGATCCCACGTTAAACCAGCCTTTTGCCAAATGATGCCCTCGTGGGGGGAGTGACTAAATACCGTTCATTCTGAAGTCGGGCGACCGGCTGAAAGGCTGATCGGTTGAACTCTCTGCCTTCGGTGGGGGTGAACCCCAACGAAGCTCCGCATACAGAGAGCTGTTGCACTACGTGCCACAAGGTCCCCAAACGACTCTCCGCAAGTTTTGAATTCATAGTTGTCCTTCTCCTAGACGAGTTGCCACACAAGGCTATAGAACCCAGTCTGTCCTGCTATTTACCCATAGCTGGAAGGTGAGAAGAATAATATTCATACCTTTCCCAAGGGTATTAGCACGTAAGTGAATGTAATGGATTCGACTGAAATTCTCTGATACTTCAATCCGAGTCGCTAATAATTACTCCTCCGTGCCTGTTACATATATATATATATATATATATATATATATATATATATATATATATGCAAATGTCAGCGTGTCACTGCTTCACACTTTTTCAATTAAAGGGACACAACTCTCTAATTTTCAATGGCTCATGCTTAAATATGATCACAAAAAAGACATTTTTAAAAACACACATTAACGCATTAGTTGCTCTCCATAACGAGACTGACCACAGTTTAGATATACAAAATGCTACTGCAATTAAAAGAGAAAATAATTCACTAAGTGCCAACAAACCAGACACCAGCACATATGATTTGATGATAGTGGTGATGCAGAACCAACGACACTTTTTGAAGGGCTGAATGCAGAGGCCTAGTGCACTACGTGCCACAAGGTTACCATCTAATGCTATAGAACCCGGTCTGTTCTGAAGAAGAGGATTAATACCTTTTCCAAGGATATTATCACGAAATTGAATGTAATGGATCCGACTGGAATCCCCCGATTCTTCAATCCTAGTCGCTATCCACTACTTCACTGTTCCTCATCTCTTTCTCTCTCTCTCTCTCTCTCTCTATATATATATATATATATATATATATATATATATATATCAGGTCATCCCATAAGTTCTGTCAGAATTTTAACTGTTTGTTAAAATGAACGAAATTTAAAGAGTGTTTTATAATGTATAATGGAGCTGAACATTATTTTTATGTTTAGATGCATTTAAACTGATCAAATTTTATTTCAGAGAACAATATAATTAAATTTTGTCTGATTAAAACCCGGCTAACATGGAAGTACCCAAGAATCATATGAGGCGCATAATGCTTTATGAGTTCCAGAAAGGAAACTCAGCAGCCGAAGCGGCTAGAAACATTCACTCAGTTTATAGAGAGGAATGTGTGAATGAAAGAACTTGCAGAAGATGGTTTGCAAAATTCAGAGATGGAGATTTCACCCTTGAAGATGAAAATCGAACCGGACGTCCAGTTAAGTTTGATGAAAAGCTTCTTGAAGCAGCCTTTGAAGAAAATCCTGCTTTATCAGTTGAGGAATTGGAAGTGGTTCTCAATTCAAACCATACAACTGTTCATCGTCATCTTCAACAACTTGGAAAAGCTCCTAAACTTGGAAAATGGATGCCTCATGAATTGTCTGAAAACAACATCAAATCCCGAGTTGACATCTGCTCCTCTCTCCATTCTCGCCAACTTGTTTCAACTTTTTTGGACATACTTGCGACTGGCGACGAAAAATGGATCTTTTATCGAAAAGTTAAGCGTCGTAGACAGTGGTTTGGTAAAGGGGAAGGACCCCAGCCACAGCCGAGAAGGGAACTTCATCGGCAAAAGATTCTTCTTTCAATCTGGTGGGATCGCCAAGGAATAATCCACTTTGAATTCTTACCACCTAATGCAACAATTAATGCTCCAATATACTGTCAGCAATTAGAGCGTTTGAACCAAGCTTTGAGGAAAAAAAGACCTTCTCTAGTGAATCGAAAAGAGGTGATATTTCATCAGGACAATGCGCGACCACACACAGCAGGAATCATGTCACTAGAGATCGAAGAACTTGGTTGGGAGAAAATTCCTCATCCACCTTATTCTCCCGATCTTGCTCCTTCAGACTACCATTTGTTTCGTAGCTTACAGAATCATTTGGAAGAAAAAGCTTTTGTAGCACAGGAAGAGGTTAAAACTGACATTTATGAGTTCTTCGAATCAAAGCCAAAAGAATTTTACAGTAATGGAATTAGTAAGCTTGTTAATAGATGGAAGGACGTCATAGATAATCAGGGAAAATACATTGTTGATTGAATCTATAATTAAATGTAACATTTGGTCACTTGTTTCCTTTATTCAAAATTCGAACAGAACTTATGGGATGACCATATATATATATATATATATATATGCGAATGTTATAGTTTTACTGCGTCACACTTTTTCAATTAAAGGGACACAACTCTCTAATTTTCAATGGCTCATGTTTATATATAATCACCAAAAAAAGACATTTTAAAAAAGAAAACATTAAACGCATTAGTTGTGCTTCACAATTTAGATATACAAAATGCTACTGCAATTAAAAGAGAAAATAATTCACTAAGTCGAAAATGATTTTATTGCAAGTTCATCCACAGTCTTGGCAGATGTTCTGTTATCACAATGTGGTATATTTAATAACAAAGATGATGGATACAAAAAAGAAGAGAATCTAAATAAAATTGGTTTGATTATATACCCAAAACACATGAAAAGAAAATTTTAAATTTAAAATTCCCAACGTCACTTGTTCGTGCGCATGTGTAGTCGCAAGAACGTAAACAAACCCAATCAGATGAAATACTAATGGACGAAACGCAACACACGAAAACTTTTTTCACTTTGACATACATCTTTCCTCGAAAACTTTTCTTGATATATAAAAATTTCTATACCGTTATTCCATATATATATATATATATATATATATATATATCAATTTCTTACAAGGTTTCGCCATTCTTGGCAGATCTTCTGTAATCCCAATATGGGATTTTAAATAACAAAGATGTTGGATACAAAGAGAGAGAGAAAGAGAGAGAGAGAGAGAGAGAGAGAGAGAGAGAGAGTAGTAGAAATATATATATATATAAATTCCAAGAGGATAGAATCCAGGTAGAACTCAATGTCCAGGACAGAGTAAGAATATAATAAAAAAGGCTCAAACACTAATATTCCATGGTTATAATTTATTAC
Source organism: Acanthosepion pharaonis (assembly GCA_903632075.3). Lineage (NCBI taxonomy): Eukaryota > Metazoa > Mollusca > Cephalopoda > Sepiida > Sepiidae > Acanthosepion > Acanthosepion pharaonis. The sequence continues at coordinate 1,000,870 of CAHIKZ030005477.1, forward strand.
ATTGGAATCGAAATCACGATTCAATTCATCAGACTTACAAATTCCGATGTAATATATTATATATATATATATATATATATATATATATATATACATGTCTGTGTGTGCGTGTGTGTGTGTGTGTGTGTGGTAGACTCTCCCGTTATATTCGACAGAACCTGAGTTCCTAGGAACGAACAGCCCAGACACCAGCACATATGATTTGATGATAGTTGTCAAGGCTTTCTATAGAACCCAGTTTGTTCTAAAGAAGAGGATTAACACCTTTTCCAAGGATATTATCACGTAATTGAATGTAATGGATCCGACTAGAATTCCCCGATTCTTCAATCCTAGTCGCTATCCACTACTTCACCGTGCCTCCTCTCTCTCTCTCTCTCTCTCTCTATATATATATATATATATATATATATATATATATGCATGCAAATTACAGGGACAACAAACCGAATCAGATGAAATACTAAGGGACGAAACACGTCACACGAAAACATTTTTTCACTTTGTCATATATTTTCCTCCAAAACTTCTTGATATATATAAAAAAATATTTACCGTTATCAAATATAAACATATATACATTGCAAGACGCCATTTTGCGCATGTGAATTATGGCCCAATTCTAGATTTTTACACTTTAGTTTCATTTATTATACAGGCTGTTCATAAAGGTCGTGTGCACTTTAAAAAAATTATAACTTTATTTGTATTTGCGATAGAAATAATTTGTAAAAAGGATTAGAAAGAAGTAAATCTTTATTTTGTAAAGTTTTATTGGAATTTTATTTAAGTTTCCACATGTCCTCCATCATTAGCAATACAAAGGGTAATACGATTTTGCATTTCACGGGAAAAAATGCCAACTAATTTACAGTAATGCCTGAAATCACATTAGTTATTTTAGCTTTACTTAAAACTAGGTACATTAAAATTTATAAAATCTTTTACAGATGATTTCTATCGCAAATACAAATAAAGTTATAAAGTGTTTGAAGTCCACACAAACTTTATGGACAGCCTGTATTTGATATTTACAGCTTATCCGCTCTTCGTTGATTATTTACACCGAGGCATATTTTGTTAGAATAATTCAAATATTTTACCAGTGAATATTGCATTAACAATTTTTTTAGGTTAACAATGGTTTTCTAAATTCGTCCTATTATTTAATCCTTAGATGGGGAGAATGCTATTTGGACGTAAGAAAATGTAACAATTCAGTGTGGAATTCGAACTTGGTTCTCCGATTCCCCCACTACGAGCCGCCAGCTGGTAATTGAGAAAAATATATGGTAATTACACTTGGAATTAAAGCCACGAACTTTTTAGATGTTCTTAATACTATCGACTGAATTTACTGCTATTTACAAGTACTTCGCTTCCATCGAGTCTATCGTTTACGCTCCTAGCTGTCTGCTACTATGTGCGATTGCATACATTAATTATTAAAATTGTGACATCAAATAAATTCAGTGTTATATTTCGTATTAACCCTTAGTCTTATTCGAACGGAATGACTGAGTTTAAAGTAGGAATCTCACTTAGGAACGCATATAAAATTGTTCAGTTCTTTGGTCACTTTTCTATTGGGGCGCCTCGGGCAACTGGGATTCACCCTAAATTAAATAATTAAATGACATTTGTCTTCCAGTCTAGCAGTGAGTGCTGGACAATTTTTTTTAAAGCATTTCATCCCAAGCAAGGCGGAAATACCACTATCTCGCAAGGGGTTACAGAGAGTAAGAGTTAAGAGGGGGTGTTTGAGGAAAGGATAAAGAGAAGGACGGGGATCAAGATCAAGGCATCAGAAGATATCGATTGACATTACATTTGAATATTTGAAGATTATAGCTGTCAGAGAACCAAGTATGAGGAAAGATATTTTCACTCTCGGGAAGTGCGAGAGAAGCTGTCTGAGTAGAAGAGGTGGTTACATTTAACTGCTTCGAGAGTGAAAAAAGTGGGACCTAGATGCCAACCCAGTAGCACGCTTAAATTTATGCATTTGGGGTACCAGTGAATGTATCTCATCAGAGCAGTTGCAATGAAAATATTTGTAGAAAAGATAGAAGGAAGCCACATCACATCTGTAAGAAAGTGACTGTAGACGAGATGCCAGGTCAGGACCTATCACATTGCTTATCCGTCTTTGGATTTTGTCGAGAACCTCAAGATGTGCAGCGGGGGCACCAGACCATATATGGCAACAGTATTTAATGCAAGGACGAATGATAATTTTGAAGTATGGACTCAGAGATGAGAATAAACCTTCTAGCGTGACACAGAAAACCAACTTTTCTTAACGATAAAGAATAGACCTGCTGGGATACCATGCACCGAGCATTTGAGCAACGACGAAGTTTAACGAGAAAATGGATGCTTTAGTACACATCATCAGTGATGTTTCTAGCCGAGGTCCATTAGGGTTTTCGGGTCTTTCAACATCATACCCCCTCTCCACGGTGACCAAGCCGATACTGATCGGGTATCGACTTGTGTAGCTTCCGTTAGCTACAATTTTTTCTATCTTCCGAAACGCACACCTAACAAACCTTCTTGTCAAATCGCAGACGACTTCCGGTTCACCAGAAGAATTCACTCTTCCATAAAAAAAGGAAGGAAATACAGCCACAATTTCTATTTGATCAGGAATGTGGCGGCGTGCTTGGCTTGAAGTGGTAAGTACAGATTTGATTCCTTACCAGGTATATACACACACACGCACACACAAAGAGACGCACTCAAACATCACATTCTGCTTACACTTATCCCAATTTTCATTCATGTTAATCATCTGGCGTCCTTCCACCTAGATGAGTTACACATACGCACACACATATCAATGCCGCCAACCCCCACACACACATATACATACACACACAGACACAAAAAAAAACAACTAAATACTGTAACTCTGGTAGAACAGGTGCTAGATCTTAGCCAGGGATCACCCATAGGTAACAATGGTTTGGGGTACCCTAAGTCTGTCCCCTAATCGAGACTCCATTGTCGGGTGCAGTTTCAGGTCATACAGCCCCCCCCCATTAAATCTTTAAAAATAATTGCATTTTGTTATTCACTTCCAATCTAGTCTTTTTGGAATTGTTTATGTTGATGGCTTTTATAATCAACTCAAATAAAGCCATTTTCTACTATGATAGTAGTAACGTCCTCGGCATTTAGACCACAGGTTAGCAATAAGCGAAAGTAAGTAATATATAAAAGAAAGTAATTACTAATGTCTTTACTTGCATATTTTGAGAACTTTTATTTATTTTTTAATTTTAAATGGATACAATCGCAGTGCACTTGATGTTTGATTTATAGGATTTTTAAAAAAATCTCATAAATTAAACCTCCCCTTCCAGTTTAATTTCTAAGATTTATAAAAAAATCTTATAAATTAAATTTTCACTGCCCTGCGACCATAACCACCCATGGAAAAGGCTCCGAGTGTCAACCCCAAGATATAATCCAGTGTCCGTGTCTCTAAGGTGGTTCGTGGCTGGTTTCAGCAATGTCCTGGCAACTCCTGCGACTATATTAGAGCCATGTGTATAGGATTATTTCATTGACGTGATGAGAAGAAACCTACTCCCAGTTTCACAGTCTGTTTCACATTTACACCTATTCAGTCTTTGTGTACTGGCGAAGCAGGAAGCCGCAAAAACCACAATACACGTTGAGTCTGAAATCATTCAGAATACAACATCTTCGACTATCAAGACAGAAGGTGGTATAAATGAATAAAACAAAATGAAGAACTGTCTTTAATTATTGTCCTCCATCAGTATGGCTGATGCTAGCCTTCATGTGAGCAACTCATTTCGTCTTCTTGCATTCATGTTTTCTACTGACATAGAGTGGAATGATTATAATGAATCACTTGCTATGTCTGCCTAAGAATGTTGGTTATCTGTGTCGTGAAAATCTTTCTCGGCAGATTCTATCTTGCACATTAATAAATCTACCATCGTTTACGCATTGCATAGTGCGTGCATGTCTGGTCTGGTTTCCGGCTATTTCTCTTGAGATTTTCGACAAAATCCTCAGAGTGGTCTGTAAAGGTCAGAATTGGTCCTCACGTGACCTCTCGATTGCAGTTACGTTTCCACCACCTTAACAGGGCTTCCCTCTGCCTTTTCTATAAATATTTTAATTGTAGTTGTTCTTATGAGCTCTCCTTCTGGTTTCCTTGTTCTACTGTTGAAATGCCTAGATGTAACCGTCATTTTCTTCTAATAGTTTCATTTCTTGCACTTCTTGCATGTGGAACTCCCTTCCGATTTCTTGCTTCCCTTTCAACTACAATCTTCAACAATTTAAATGCAGGGTCAATCGCTATCTTCTTTTTTCGTGAAAGCTGTTCTTTTATTGTCCTTTCTCATCATTAAGGTCTTCTTATTTTCTTACAAATTTCCGTTTCGTCTTAGTGGCACTGTCGCCTTGCTTGGGGTTAAATGATTATCTGGGGTTCCAAATTTGTACACTCTGTTAACAATATTTGATCACGCTTAGTTTATCTGTTTCTTTCTTTTTGTTACTTTTTTCTTCCGTCTTTCTTTCCTTCCTCCTTTCAACTTTAACAGTGTACTTAAATAAACCCGTCTACTATTAAAAAATAGCGGATTTTCTTTTACGTAATAATTTTTGTAGATTAGCCTTCATTAGAACATCCTTAAGTCCCTACATTTGTCTGAATCGATTCCTGATGTTTTACAGGATTATCTAGACCTATATGTTATTAACAAATGTCAACTTTGAAACTACTTATATCACTGATATACAAATTAATATTTTTTTTATATATATTTTTAAAATTTAAAATTTTTTAAAAACTTTTTTGGGGGGTCTTTTCAGAAGCACGTGCTCAAATATTGGGGATAAAATTATTCATCTTAAAACCAAGTAAAGTATAAGGAAACAAAAATATTTTGTTAAAAACAAAGAAGAGAGTAATAAACTGTTATGTAACATCAGTTTTCCTATATAGCAGTGAAAGTTGGACAATTTACACATAAATTAAGGAGAGACTTGAAGCATCCTAAGTGTGGTTCTACGGAAGGACGATGAAGATAATATGGACTAAACATGTGAGCCACGACGAAATTAAAGAGAAAATGGAAACAAAAAGACCAATTATACTTATCAGAAAGAGGCAATTGCAATTTCTGGGGTACATAATCAGGAAAGAGGGCTTGGAGAATTTAATACTTACAGGGCAGATTGAAGGCAAGAGGGACAGATGAAAACCTTTAAAAATACCAGCAATATACTTTCATAGTAAAAAAACATAACCAGCAATACATTTTGTAAAAACCTAATGCTCCCAAGAAAATTAAATTCCAGCATTAAATGACCCATAAGAAGTTGATATGCCGCTAAACAAGTAAATCAAATCAAAGCTCCCAAGAAAATTAAATTCCGGCATTAAATGACCCATAAGAAGTTGATATGCCGCTAAACAAGTAAATCAAATCAAAGCTCCCAAGAAAATTCAATTTCGGCATTAAATGACCCATGAGGAGTTGATGTGCCGTTAAACAATCAAATCAAATCAAAGCTCCCAAGAAAATTACATTTCGGCATAAAATGACCCATGAGGAGTTGATGTGCTGTTAAACAAACAAATCAAATCAAATCTACCAAGAAAATTAAATTTCGGCATTAAATGACCCATAAGGAGTTGATGTGCCGTTAAACAAATAAACAAGTATGGGCGATAAGGAAAATAAACATAGAATAGGCTGCACTCGAGATAGGACAGCATATGAACTCGAGTCATGTTCTTAAATAGACTTATCAGTTTGAGCCTTTGATATGCATTGCGCTGACCATCAAGGATTTGATCACACCCATCTGGGCAGGATAGTGTGTTCCAAAGGAACACCGAGAATTGAAACACGTACAGTTACTCAAATCCTCCTAATAATTTCTGTTACTTGTATATCCTTGATTGAACCGGCTTCTAATGCTCTGTATGGAGCGGCATGGGAATAGTAATCGTGGCTCGTGGGGGCACAATCTTATGGGTAAGGGAAACTCGAATGACTTCAACCACGGATCGAGCGGCGCTATATCGAGTCTAATTCGCTACCTCATCGCCGCCGTTGGTACAGATGGTATGACGTTTGCCTGATAACGTAACTGTCCGGGTTTCAATTCTCGGTAGTGGATGCGCACCGCTGATCAGTTCCAAATATAGGACGGAACGGCCGTCCAGTGCTTTCTGCATTCTGTTGAGGTTTCCTCTAGACTCGACGAATTACTTAATTATAATATATATATATATATATATATATATATATATATATATATATAATTATTTATTAAAAAAAAAATTATAACATAAATATCTTATAAAATCACTACAAAAATAGCCATTTTGTTTCAACACACTCGGTGTCTTATTAAGTGATGATGTTGAATATAAAATAAATGGTTTTAAAAGTTTCAAATTAATTAACAATCCTTCACAAGGGGAAAACGTTGTTACAAAAGCTAGATGGACCAATCAAAATACAAGTATAGGAAAATTCAAAAAGCTTGACAACGAAGTCATGTTATAATAGCTATTCAGATGTTTAAAATATGGGTAGTATTAAAAAAGAATTTATTCTAACCAATAATTACTAAATTATATGATAAAATTTAATATTAAAATTAAAAACTGCTAATTTCAAAATCAAATTTTAATCGCTATTAAGTTTACAACTATAAAATTACTGAGGAGAAAAGAAGAAATATATATGTTATTCAATTTATTTCTTCATTGAAGTTAATTTAGTTAATTTTATATCCGGTCCTTTGACAATGTATACATTTTAATCCTAAGAGTGTGTGAATGGGGTCCTAAACTCACGCGTAAGACAAACGCAATCAGATTATAATGTATAAGCACCCAGACATATTTATATATATATATATATATACACACAAAAAGAGACGAGACAGAGAACATCATCACGATCGTTTAAGAAAAAAAAAAAAAAAAAGAAGTGGGGGGGAGGGAAACCAACACACACGTACATATATACACGATTAAAAGTGAATGCACTTTCCATACACATAGACAATTATAAATACATGCACACACATCCACAGACATTGACCCAGACAATCGGATACAACAACCAATAAATATTTAAGACTGAAAGTGTCATTACACAAATGCTAACCACTTATTAAAATATAACTTAAGCGAGCAAATATGCAAAGATAAAAATGATTAAAAAAATAATATTATTTAATATATTAAAATTATTGTATATAAATATAAAATTGGACATCAAAGTCAACACCCATAGGTAACTGAGGTCCACCTCACACACACACACACATATATATATATATATATATATATATATATATATATATATATATATATGTTTCTACATACACACACACATAAACACATATATACATATACATTTAATGCCTTTTTTCTTTACACACATAAACATATATATATATATATATATATACACACACAAACATACATACATACACACAGAAATAAATACAAATAAATACATAAACATATACATACGTATATTTCTCCATGATAACAAGTACATATTATTTACATAAATATACACATATATACCCACAACTATACACATATATATTTACACATATTTACATATAAATACATATATACACACAGCAATACACAAATATTAACATATATACACACATATACGAGCTCATGTAGTTGGTAATGACATACCTAAGTTTCCATACCTACACGTACACACAATCTCATATACAATAGGTGTCAACATACACATATACAACCCAAAAAATACATAAAGTAAACACATACACACACACACACACACACATATATATACACACACACATAAACATATATATATATATATAAAATACCTATCTATAATAACAAGTACACATATATACGTACATACACATAAATACAACGACATTCAACCAAATACATATATAAACATATATACATGCACATAAATAGACATACATCCATATACATGCAAACACAAAAATACATGTTTCCTAACATACATATATAAACACATTCATACCAACAAAATATATGTAAATATAAATTTAGGTAATATCATAACAGTACACATATATACATATATATACACATTAGTTTATTTTCATATTTATATATATATATATATATATATATATATATAAATGTGTGTATATTACACATACACATACATACATACACACATACATATACACATATACACACATATATATACATGCATATATATACATCTACACATACATACATACACATTCATATATATAAACACACATAAATACATATATACATACACATACATACATATATACACACACATACCCACATACACAAATACACATACATACATATATACATCAATATTTTTAACCTCTTCTGTTCTTCACCTTTTTATCTTCTTACTTTATATATATACACACATATATACATATACACACATATATATATGCATACACACATATGTATATATATACACACATACACATACACACACATACACACATACATATATATGTATATACAAAACCTAGCAACATATTAATACACTAATATACAAACATACACATTCCACAGTACAAACACACATAACTACAAAAATATATATATATATATATATATATATATATATATATATATATATATACAGAAAAATGAATAACACTATGTAGTTATACAATACACATTCATATCGTCAGATTGGCCATCAGGCAATAAAAAGTCATAATCTATTAAACTTACAGCGACGTGTTGAAACAAAATGGCTATTTTTGTAGTGATTTTATAATATATTTATGTTATAACTTTTTTTTTAAATAAATAATTATATCTGCTCTACTTTGTATTGAGCACTCTTTTAAGAATAGTATTTGTTGGTTATTGGAATTCATTCCATATACACCGATCATATACTTGTATATATATATATATATATATATATATATATATATATGGGGACTGGTATCACAACCAATGTATTTTCAATTTCAAACAAAAAACTTACATGGTGTCTTCTTCAAAGTAATTCTCCTCGAATCTAATGCACTTTTCCATCCTTTTCCGTCACGCTTCAGTGTACTGTTTGAAGGATTCTTCTTGGATGCCCCTGAAATATGTTCAGATATATCTCAACTGTCAGTTGCATACAACGGCTTTCCCAGGTCGGTTTTTAAAAGTGGCTTCGAGTGAATGAAATCTGCAGGTCTCAGTGAAGAGTCTCCTTCGAATCTGGTGAACTGGCGCTACACAATCACAAACAAATAATTGCACCAAATAGCAAACAACATCACTTGAGGAATTTAAACAACAGCAAAAACTAAAATGGATAGCACATGTCACTAGAAAAGACAATGAAATCATCAAGATGTTGATATTCCACACTACTTCAAACAAAAGGTTAGGAAGGAAACTGTCATCAATATTGTAAAGAGCAATAACAGCTACTGGGCTTGAGAAGAAAAAATAATGACATAATCAAGATGTTGACATTCCACACTACTTCAAACAAAAGGTTAGAAAGGAAGACCCCCCCATCAATATTGGAAAGAGAAATAAAAGTTCAAACGAAAATAGTATTGGCTGCTCGGTCAATGAAGGTTGAATATTTACGTATAAGTAATCAACAAGTTTTATCAAGTTTTATTGAAGACAATTGAGAAGATACTGTGAATAAGTTTTTATTTAATTTTTCTTGTGTTCTGTTTTCTAGACATAGAACATTAAGACAATTTTAACATAATTTATTCCCAGTAAAGAAACTACTTATACGAACAGAAGAAAAAAATTGATAAGAAGATTAATCGCAGTACCGTGTCATCCATCTTTCATAAAAATTGTATAAAAGAGGGATCGCTGCCCAAATGGAGCGCTCTGGCTGCTGGTCTGGAGTTTATATACATCACGTATATAATACATTAAAAGATTCCCTTTCTCTGCCGTGCGCCGATAGCTTAGGGGTAGATACTCTGACTAAAAAAAAATGTATGATATTCTGACAAAATATAGAAGCAGAAAGCCAGAAGATGGGAAGATCATTGAGTAATAAGGAAATCCATAATTTTTCTCCACAAATTATAACAATGATTTTCTTAAAAAAATGTTTGACACGCTGCAAGGTGCGTGTAATTCGGCTAGTATATACATATATATATATATATATATATACAAAGAATAATCACACATAGAATTAATCAGAAGTATCAATGCGATTATTGGCGACATCCATCGCTAGAAAACATAATATATGCATTAAAATCCTGTTCATACATAGTGCGAGTTTTGATCCTTGAAGAAAAACTTGTCTGTAGTTTTTCAGTTTATTTGATGTTAAAATGCTAGTACTTACGGACTGTCTTCCATCCATCATCAGGCATGTGTTTTTTTTCTTCCTTATAAAATCAAAAACTTGAGACGATATACCTGTATGTCGACCGAAAGATGTTTTTTGAATATCTGCTATTATTGACGTTATATATGTTGTAAGATATCGGAACGTGCAAAGACGCAACGTTAAGTTTTTCAAAATTTTTAAAGGGGAATTTTATTTAAATATTTCTTGTGATGTGTTAAATCCACGTATTCTATTTTTACAAGTGTATTCAGTTTTTATGTCATGAACTAAGTATATATAGTTCAATAATATAGTGTAATGTCATAGTAGTAATTTTTTTATAGGAATTTTTTTATGTACTGCGGATCAATATATATTGGGGAGATATTATATGTAATTTTTATATATCAAAAACAATTTTCCGTTTTGGGTATATAGTCCAGCAGATTTCATTTAGCTACTTTTTCTTTTTGCTTTTGTTGTTGTCATTTATTTTTTTAATATTATTAACTATCCCTCTGGTAAAAGAAGTTCTGCCAAGAAAGTTGAAATGTTGTAAGAATCACGACATTAATTGACTGTGGATAACCTAGCGATTAAAGCACTTCTTATCTATTTTCTTAGCAATTTCTTTTGTCTATTAATTCAAGTGGCACTTTTTTTAAAATCAAAATTATAGTCGGACTGGTTACGGTGAGGGAGGCACGGTGATTAGCGGCTCGGATTGAGAAATCGGAGAGCAGTGTTCGAATTCTAGTCGGACCCATTCTCTTACATGAATTTTACCCTGACCTCAATCCTTTGGATACTCATTGTGGTTATAGTGTTACCCATAAAATCTTTCCTTATCTTCCCTTACTCTAATGTACAAATATCTTTTTTCTTTCCCCGCCTCTTTCTCTTCAACAGTGGAAGCCCTTCTTCCCCTCGATACTCTTCATGGATTGAACTTTTGAATATGTTATATTAAACATACTTACTTGGGATAATGTCTACCATCTAAAGATTTGATGTCACACACACATATATACACACACACACACACACACACACACACATATATATATATATATATATATATATATATTCCTCACCGGTAGCACTACTCTGAATCTTACCTCAGCACTTGAAGATTGCATTGTGCATGAGTCTTAGACTATTGCTACCGCTGAGGAGAAATGCACATTTATTATTAATATATAATTTATAGCTTTGCTATTTTACACCGCGCGCTATTTTATTAATACAATTAGTGGCTTTTAGATTCCATTTTTGAAACATGGTTAGAACTGTGTAGCGAAAAAACATATTTTAAATCAATTAATTTATAATATTAATGCTCTGTAAATTTACATTGATAACTATTTTGTAAAAAATAAACATATCTATAAGAACACCGGATTATATATTTTGTCTGTTCTTTCTTTTATATATATATATATATATATATATATATATATGTATATATAAAGGAAAGGGGTTATTTTATTTATTTATGAGAAAAGTTTGTATATTAAAAGAATAGAGAAAGCATATATATATATATATATATATATATATATATATATATATATATATTTTCTATCTTCTACATATATATAAAACTGACTATGTGTGTGTGTGTCTATGTGTGTTTGTGTGTTCAACTACTCGAGAACCATAAGGCATATTTCCACCAGATTTGGAACATAGATTGTACTCGATACTGGGTGTGTCTGGGTGTGTCTGGACAAAACATTAATCATTTTTCAAAAATCAATAACCGATAATCGATAAATAGAATGTTTAAATGGGAATTTCCATTAGTTTGTTTTTTGTTTGTTTTTTTAACTTTCAGACTTGATGTCTAAACCCTGAGGTCGATTTTAATGAAACTTGATAAGTGTATGCAACTTACTGTCACGCTTATTATACACTATATTGATTTTCGTTCTCTCGACACTGGGACCCCCAGGTTGCCCCAAAAGGGACCCCCCCAATTTTCAAATTCCTTCGATTTTGATGAAATTTTGCATTTTTGTTACGCTCTTACAATGAGATAGAAATTGGTTGTCAGATTTTTTAAAATGCATGAGGGTGTTTTCAAGTGTATTTTGTAGTCGTATTCCCTAATTTCAACAAAAATTACAGTACATACTTTGATTATATCGAGTAACTGAAGTAGTCACTTGGAATACACTGAAAATCAACACAGGGACCCCCACGAGGTAGGAGACCAGCAGGGAACCTCGAAATTTTCAATTAAGTCTACAGCCTTGGCCATAAAGTTGATTAAATAGAAAACTTAAAAAAGATGTGCTTTATTATTTCAATTACTATTAGTCTTAAACCTGTCCTTTGGCTTGAATTTTGGGACCCCTAGGGTGAACCGAAGAGACCCCAAAATTTACAAATTGCTTCGATTTCGACGGAATTTTACATGTATGCTACAATCTTAAAATGAATCAAAAACGATTATCAGATTTTGAAAACTACATAAGGGGCCCCCAAGAAGACCCATGAACACCTTGCTGTCCCACTAGTCTTTCAATTGTAGTGGTTAACAGCATTCCGATAAAAAATTGCACATAATTTGTGTTTAGATCAATCAATTCAAAATCAAAACTGACACCCCATATGTCATAAATACATTATGAAAAATATCAGTTTTTCCCATGGATTTTACTTTTTGGTACTGAAATAGTTTAGTTTGCATTAACTTGACGGCAAAAATTATATCATTCCTTAAGAAAAAAGAATAAGTGCAAACGAAAGTGTGCACCGATGAGAGAATTGCACGTAGGTATAAGACGCGTGTGCAATTGATTTTGCTCCACGTGCAATGATCGATCGAGTTATATAGTGCGTACTATAGATTTTGCTTCACGTGTAGTGTTCATTAGTGCTATGTGATGAAATAAATGCAAAAAATCGTATTCGCATCAAAGTTATCATCCAGTAAAAAGGTAGGCTGCCAATTTTTAATTATGTATCTATCATCTAATCAGCGTTTGAATAATGCTTCTAACTCATATATTTCGAAACTTGAGCCCTAAAATTTTGACAGTTTTATTCTGCACTTATAATTATGTAAATACCCTCTTTCGATTCATTTATAACTATGCTAAATTTAGCGTGTACCTTTTAACTTTCACAGTGAGTAGGTTTCTAGCTGCCATTTAATTTTTATTTTTATCACTAGAAGGATTTTTGGTAGTCTATTTTTAGATAAATCCTAACTTTACAAGCTTGCTCATAATTGTTTACCACATTCATGTGGTCTCGCTTATAAACTTGCATTTAATTTATTGTGGCTATATTTCCATTAATGTGTATAATATTCTTGCTTTGTAATTGATTACTTCATTGTTATTCAAAAAGCTTAGCCAAACCCCTCCAACTACCTGCCTGAGAGTAATGCCAAGAAAGCGAAATCCTTCACTTGGACGTGCTACTACTACAGCCAAACGTATGAAAGCACGGAGAAGAAACGCTTTACAACAAGAAACTAAAATTAGACTGACACAAAATGCTATTCGTACAGCTAATGCAAGGTCAGCAGATACTAATGAGCAACAGTTAACTAGACGATGAAGGAACGCTGCCAGAACTATGCTACTCGAGCAGTCGAAACCGAGGGATAAAGAACAATTCTATACAGTCTTTGTGAACGTTGGTTCTCAGCCTTGGCACGGCTGCTAAGAGAAGTCTTTGTTGAATTTCTTCTCCTTCCAATGTATGTTGTTCATTCGATGTAGTTTGAACAAAACCTGTCAAAAAAGCATTTCTCCTCAACAATTTTCGAAGATCAATTGCAATTAATGCTGACAAATATTTTTTGTATCTTCTGTGCTTCTGTAAAAAACAATTTTCTCCTGTTATAAATGTTTTCACACTTCATGTCATTATAATTCTTCGCCATATAGATAAGAGGCACTAAAGAAAAATCTTCTTTATTTTAACTTTACAGATTGGATAAGGTTCGTGATGATCTTTGAATAAACCCAGGCAATGCTGCTAGTATATATATATATATATATATATATATATTTGCTTGTTGAGCTCGCACACGTATACACACACGCACACAACTATATACACATACACACATCACACACACTCACAAAGAGCTAAAAGATAGCATACACTTAACACACACATGCCATTCTTAACAACCAAAAAACTGTCAAAATGACCAAGAAGAGTATTCTTAACGTCAGGAATGTCCCATGATCTCTCTTAAAAAACAACTTGGAAGAGGCCGTTTTGCCAACACACGGACTAACCAGAATTAACGATAAAAAAAAGGAAAACTCCAGATAAAGTTCACTTTCTTCAGAAACAGCCATTCACTCCTGTATTTCACTGCTACTAACAAGCTGGGATTTTTCTCCCCATGATAGCCATGCTGGCCGAAATTAGTAGAGGAACCTAATTGAAATAATAAAAAAAATATATATATATAAATATACAACCCAGTGTGTCTGGAAATTCTAATTTTTCGATATTTTTTATTGTTCAACACACACACACACACACTATATATATATATATATATATATATATATATATATATATATATATATATATATATATATATATATACATTTCTCGGACTGATCATATCATTCTATCTATATTTATATCTATAAATATATATTTACCTGCATGACTAAATTTTGTTGGTTTGGCAATAAGTGTAATCGTGATTATAAGATGACCCTGACGCGCAAGTAAACATTTTTTCTCGTTACACCTTTGAAATTTATGCAACAATATATCACGCAGAAGGTAATATACAAGTGAGGTTTCTTCTTTCATCGGAATGGATCCGTTCTTGATAAATCCACCACCGAACATTTATCTCATTCGACTTTAGTGCTGATTCTTGCCAAAATGAAGGCTTCAAAAATCAAAAACCTTTTTTTTTTCCATACTTTATGTGCTATTTGTTTCCATTATGCTCTTGGGTCTTGAAAATAAATAGATAAAAAAAAATTACACTGATCTAAGATTACAAATTTTAAGCAAAAAATGCTTTTCTTAAATTTTGTCCATGACATTTAATCAACATCGTACTGATGAAGAAAATGAAAGTTACCAATTATAGATTACCATTATAGTTATTATTTGAGCTATTCTGTTATTGATTTTTCTGTTATACATTTGGCGATATGATTATCGACTTGTTTATTTTGAAGTCTCTTAGACTGATACTTCTATTTCATGTTTTTGAGTCTCCTTCCGTGTTATTTACCTGTGACCTTTTATCAAACTAGATAAGTTCAATAAATTTCTATGGATCTCCTCCATTCAAGCCTAAGTACTTTAACTTATCGACTGCAGTCAATATTATAGTCAACAATACCGCATAACAGTTAATTGCATACAGTTTTCTGTAAAGTATACGCTTCTCCAGACCTATAAGTTTTGAACTCAGAGTTGTCCTTCTCCTAGACTCTTTGCTAACCACTGCTAGAGAGATATGTCGGCCCTGCAATTTAACCACTAGATGATGGGGACAAGAGGTGAATTCATACCTTTCCCAAAACTTTCACTGCTCTTAACCACTAGCCACTCATCTACCAATAGTAGAAATGTCTGAACAAGAACTGATATTTCTTTAGAACGTAAAAGTTCTACTATACTTTGACCAACTATTTTTGAATGTCACACACGTTTCAACATTTTTACCCGCCTCTATTTACCTCTGGCTCTTCTGATACAACATTTGGTATTCTCTCATATTCTTTTATTAACGATTTTTTGACAACAATTTCCTCTTTTCTTCAGATTACCGCTGTGTTATCAGGGCATCTACAATGAATTGAATATCTTCGCTCAACAGCTGCCATCACAATAGAGACAATAATTGCGAAAACAAGAGTATTCTGCTGCCAAAAACGCTAGCCAATTCTTGAACAAAAATTCTTTAATAAATATGACTTAGTCGCCGCCTTTCTTCTCGTTTCCTTTCACTGTGTAACTCTTTCCATACAAACTAACCAAATCAAAATTCCGTACAAAAAATCAGGTCACAATAAGGATGCTCAGTTTTCTTATGGTGATAACTGGCATCGTTGAAGAAAATAATGAAAAAAACAATAAAATGAACCCGGAAATATCTATCTATCTATCTATCTATCTATCTATATATATATATATATATATATATATATATATATATATATATATATATATATATAGATAGATAGATAGATATAATATAAAAGGTTAATGGTCAGAGTTAAAGCAGACCAGAAAACAATGTTTTAAAAAAAGTGCTCTATACACGTGTGAAAAATTAAAGAAAAATGACATGTAGAGCTTTTAACTTTAAACTTCAACTGATCAGCTTATTTTTAAAGTATATATATATATATATATATATATATATATATATATATATATATATATATATATATATATATATTGAGGATGAAACAGATCTGTTTTTTAGCTTTTGCTTTTGAAACAGGAGAACTCATATGTAGCGATGGAATCATATTTTTAAAAAATAATTATAATTTAGACCCTACTTATGTATTGCTCACTGTTTTTTAAAAATAAAAACAAAAATACGAAAGAACTTTGGATTATTAACCTAACAGATCTTTCTTTTTTTTTCTATATTTGCACACACACACACACACACACACACACACACACACACACACACACACACACACACACACACATATATATATATATATATATATATATATATATTATTGTTTTTTTTAATTATATTATCATCACAACACCGAAATTTTCATTGTTTCAAAACTGAAACTTCAATTTAAATTCAATCATAAAAATTAAACTTAAAATACAAAGTTCCGTTCCATTATCAAGCGATGCTAAGAATAAATGTTTAGAAATTGATTTGCTTAATTTATAATCCAGACAAATTTGATATTTTGAGATGTTAGGGTTAAGGAAAATTCAATCTTTTTTTTAATTTTAGGAGTGTTAAGATCTAACTTATTTATAAAACTCATGTATCTAATGTATTGTAGCTACCAAGTCGGTCAAGTCAAGTTGAGGTTGGGGTATATGTCTATTAATTATGTCATATTCACTTCAAGATACCGTCTCCTGTTATAAATGATTTTTTTTTAATTGTAGGCTTTGAATTTTGTATAATAATAGCTTCAATAGTTTTGAGTCTTTCCTTACATTGGATACTGTAGAGTATTTCGTTACACATGGCATTACCTTGGACCATTTCAAACTTCCAGCATTCCAAAGACTATCAGAATGTAAACCAAGGAATTCTATCACGCAGACACCACACTAATTCTTGATAATAACTGCGATAGTCGAAAGTAATTGAACAAAAATAACAAATTAAAAATTCGAACAGTTTATCCACAACTTCGAACACACAGCTTATACGAATTTTGAAAAAATATAATAAAAAATTAAACAAACTTTGTCGGTTCTTTTATATATATATATATATATATATATATATATATATATATATTGAAAATATTGAAAGTAGAAGACAAACCCCTGAACTATATAAAGTGTTTCACCTATCTTGGTAGCAAAGTCAATTAAATGGACCTTTAGATGATGAAATCATGCATCGGATTGCTAAGGCTAACAGAGCTTTCGGCAAACTTCGCCATCGCTTGTGGAATGAGCGGGGTATTCGTCTGGATACGAAAATTCGGGTTTACAGAGCTGTTGTACTTGCCATCCTTTTGTATGGCTCAGAGTCGTGGACTCCATACATGTACTATATACGCCAGCTAGATGTTTCTCATAAAAACTGTCTGCGTGCAATCTGTGGTGTTAAGCTTCAAGATAGGACATCTAACGTAGACCTGTTTAACAGCTGTAATATTGGAGGAATCGAGACTTTTATCATACAGTCTCAGTTACGGTAGACTGGTCATGTCTTGAGAATGTCTGATGACAGGATACCCAGGATCCTAATGTACAGCCAGTTAGATCAGGGCTACAGGAATGTAGGACGCCCATGGCTAAGATACAAAGACAAGCAACTTGTCAGCTGTCAATATACTACATAACACCCTTCAGCGCTTAGCTTTGTAGCGGGTAGAATAGAGATCAACGTGTTTTAATGGACTCAGCAATTTTCAATCTGCTTGTCTGAATCATCTTCAAGAAGCGACAGCAAGATCTAAAAGATCAGCCAATCTAAAAGTGATCTCATCTCACAATCCTCATACTTGCTCCATATGTGGTCTCCTTTGTAAATCACTAGCGGGTTTTAAATGCCACTTAAGATGTGTGTGTGTGTGTGTGTGTGTACAACAATTATTTAAAGACATTTTTTGTTTATACAGCACTTATTTCTCCTCTCGGGTTTCATGAATACAAATACATGCCATTTAGACTAAAAAATGCAGCATCCTCTTTTCAAGGAGACGTGGACAAAACTTTTCAGCATGTTGATTGTGTATTTACATACATTAATGACATTCTTATTTTCAGTGATCTTACATCATCACACAAAACACATTGAAACTTTTCAAAAAAATATTGTATGATAATAATCTAAAAAAAATTCAATTGCAATGTCAATATTTGATGTGACTTCAGTCGATTTTTTAGATTATAATATTACATCTGTCGGTATTAGACCTACACAAAATATTGTTAGTGGATTACAGAATTGTCCTCCCCCCTACGGACAGTAAGAATCTTTGTCGTTTCTTAGGCATGGTAAATTTTTATATAAAATTAAACCCAAACTTTGCAGATTTAATCATGACATAAACAAAAAATACGTGTATGCAGTAACACTATATTAAATGATTTAGAACTGCAATTATGTAATGATGTTAAAAGCAGAATTAGTGCATTTCCATCCTTGGTTTACCAGTGTTCTGACTGTACTGAATATCAGTTGATTATTTATAGCAGTAATTATGTAATTGGTGAAGTACTACATGAAATAATAGAAAGAGAGCCAATTCCAATAGGCTTCTCAAAAAATTAACACAAACGATGTATTCAAATTTTGAATAAAAATCTTTTTGCAGCCTATTCAGCGACATTATATTTTAAACACATTATCGAAGGGAAACAAGTTTTGCTATTAACTCGCCATAAAACAAAAAAAGTTACATTTCTTTCCTCAATAGGAGTAGATAGGTTTGCCTATCGACCTGTTCACACTCCACCCAGCTTTTTGAGCAGGAGTAAAATTTTATCCTTTATTTCCTGTTTAAGATTCGGTTTTCGGTTCCTATAAAGTTTTTCCTTCTTTTTCACTTCCAGTGGCTCCTTGTGCCTTGGTGGCATTATCGCTTTGCTTGGGGTGGTGCTTTTGACTCTGTAACCCTTTTCCCCTAGTATTTTTTCATCCTTATGGAAGGTAAAGATCATTGTGAAAAAAATATATATATCTATATATATGCATCTATTTTATGGGTGTGTTATGTTGCTGGGTGTCCATAAAGTTTGTGTGCCCTTTAAAAAAAATTTAACTTTCTTTGTATTTGCGATAGAAATAATCTGTAAAATTGGTATAAAGTTTAATGTGCCTAGTTTTAAGTAAAGCTAAAATAACTAATGTGATTTCAGGCATTACTGTAAATCAGTTGGCAAATGGTTTCCGTGAACTGCAAAATCATATTACCTTTTGTATTGCTAATGATGGAGGACATGTGGAAACTTAAATACAATTTCAATAAAACCTAAAAAATATAGATTTACTTCTTTCTAATACTTTTTACAAATTATTTCTATCGCAAATACAAATAAAGTAATAATTTTTTTAAGTGCACACGAACTCTATGGACACCCTGTATATATATATATATATATATATATATATATATATATATATATATATATATATATATATGTGTATGTGTGTGTGTGTGTGTGTGTGTGTGTGTGTGTGTGTGTGTGTGTGTGTGACATCAAATCTTTTAGATGGTAGACATTATCCCAAGTATGTGTGTGTGTGTGTGTGTGTATGTGTGTCCGTGTGTGTGCAATACTGACGTAATTTACAAAGAGAATGAATATACGACAATATAAGCATATAAAAAAGTTTGTTGTCTTGGATACGAATTCCGGAGTTTCAGGCGAAGACTTTAGAAGTTTGGAGTTGAAGTAGACTTTAGAAAGAATCAGAAACTCATTCTTAAACGGAAAACAAGGGATAAACCTCTGCTCTTGTTGAAACGACTCTTGTTTTCTCTTTAGAATTGAGTTTCCGGGGATAAATCACCTTCGCTCCTCTCGTGTAGGAGGGCAAGCAAGAAGAAACTAACTTTAGTAGATATTTCATTGCCGGTTTATTTATACTTAAATAACAAGAAACTAGAATATATACAATCCCCCCGCAAAAAAACGATTTAAATGCGTCAAGCATGAAGAAAACGCTTGTCCAGTTAAGGGTAAAAGATTCCATTAAATGTGCCTACCAAAGATTGGGGTATTTTACTGTAAATAATAATTTATATAATACGATACTATATGTTCACACACACACACACGCACCCCCCTCTCTCTCTCTCTCTCACACACACACACACATATATATATATATATATATATATATATATAGATAGATAGATAGATAGATACACCTATTTGTTAGTTAGTTGTTTACTCGTATCGGGTTTTTTTCTTTGGGCTTCAAACGTGCATCTGTACGTTTTTTTGTCGGCAGAAGTTCATGTTTGTAGCTCTTTCTTTTTTTAAAACCTTTTTTTCCCTCGAGATTGATTTGATGATTGGCAAATCAAAACTTCGAGGGTTTTTCGAAAAAGTATAGTTATCTATATTTTATATATATTTATATATATATATATATATATATATATATATATATATAAAAAAAAAATAGGTAGGTAAGTATATATGTAGATATATATGAACAACAGTAGATAATTATGAACAGAAGATAGACAGATAGATCGATAGATAGATAGATAGATAGATAGATAGATAGGAACAGTTGAAGATAGAGAAGAAAAAAAAAAAAAGGATAGATATAGATTGAGAGATAAAAATGTCAATGACATATACACAAGATAAAAGTGGACTTAGCTTTATTGGTTTATATATAAATAAAAACTGCTCTGTATTTATAAATGTTATGTTGTAACGATCAAGAAAGACTTTTCAGTGCTGTTCGATTACTTGTCTATTCGTAAAGCACGGATTTGCTATCGTGGCTTTTCTGCTGTGAATCTAATGCATCGTGAAAAGATTTATTTTACAGTTGTTCCAAGTGAATATATTTCGAACAGGGCCGAAAAGGGTGCTTTTTACTCATTTTGAGAAATCCTTTCCCCTTTGACATATGTTATGTAACCTGACGGCTGAGTGGGGAAGGCTTTTTAACTCGACTTGGAACAATATGTCTTGCGTCATTGTTTGTTTGATTTTGTCTTTTTATTTTTAATTTTATTTTATTATATTTTTTTTTTTACTCTTTTCCTTTTTACTTAATATAGCCCAGCAAAAAGCATTGGAACACTGAGAGGTTTGTGTTTAATGCATTGTGAAAATATATGCGTAATGGCTTTGCAGAGATTGCAACCTTGTCGAGTTGTTTGAAAGCAAACTCGTAGGGCAACAGAGCGCCTCTGTAATTATCCGTTTGCAAAGAAGTAAAAGAAGAAAAAGTCCCCAGCATCAATTTACAGCCTAGAAGCATAAAATAATGGAATATTAATGATATATTGATGAAATAAAATGCAGGAGCTTATGGCTTTGTTGTCGGCAGCAGAGGTTCTTCTTTGTAAGCACATGCCCAATGCCTCCCTTTGATCATAACATTTTATATTTTATCATAACATATTGATAAAGCATAAAAATAATTACAAAAAACATGGTTGTTGGTAAAAATAGAAAATGTGATTACAAAGTCACGAGGCGTTCCTCTAGTGTCTTCACTCCGTTTTTACCCTCTTCCTGTTTTATTTTTTTAACGATCTACCGAGGATCATTCTCAGACCATTAGTAAACATCCATCCTGATGATACCAATGTCAATGAACATAATTCTAAAATCAAAATGATCTGGCACTTGCGCTGATCTCTTCTCTGATCGAGCTCTTACAGCTTAACGGTATAAAAACTGACTTATAACTTTCAATACCTCAAAATCCAAGCTCAGATCGTTTCGTCATAACAGATCTGATTCTGAGTTTTCTCCATTTCTCCAGACAATCTCTCAACGAAAATCCATAATTTGAACGTCTGTCAGGTCTAATGTTAACTCCGAAACTAAAGGTATACGATCCATTGCTTGGAGTGCTTGAAAGATAGTCGAATTATTCTTTAACTCCAGTAAATGAATATATATCAACATGGTAATTTTCTCTCTTCCTTTAATAAGGATACTAAGAAGCTTGTTCGTGAATATGAGAGGATCCTATTGAAAATAAGTAGATAAAAACTTGTCTATATTATTCAATGAGACAATGTCCTAATATATACACCTATCTGATCGCAGCTCCATTAGAACACATTTAAACACACACAAAAATTTACCAGACTACATTAGAAACATACTATAAACACAAATATAATAACTGCATCCACCTGTAAAAAAGATTAAAAATAAAGGAAGCTTTAATAATAAAATAGAAAAGGCCAACACTTAACAATATTAACTACGAACAATGCCACAATGTGCTAACCGTATTCGGAAATTAAAAACATCTCTACAACACACTAAAACATACACATAATGCACACACTCAATTAAGCTGAAAAATGGAATCATCCTTGATAATGGGTAAAGTTATAGCCGAAAGCGCTCAGAACTAAAGAACCTAAATATACCTAAATATACAATATATATATATATATATATATATAATTATTTATTCGAAAATTATAACACATATATGTTATAAAATCACTACAAAAATAGCCAATTTGTTTCAACACTTCTGGTGTCTTATTAAGTGATGGCGTTGAAAGTAGAATAAAGGGTTTTAAAAGGTTCAAATCAATCAAACATCCCTCGCTAGGGATAACGCTGTTACATAAGCTGCAATGACCAATCAAAATACAAGCATATGAGAATTCAAAAAAATTGACATCGAACCTTGATTATAAAAATTAATGCTTTAATGTTAGGGTTAGACTAAAATAGAAATCATTCTAACTAATTAATATTAAATTTTAATATGAAATTAAAAATTACCAATTTTAAATTTTAAATTTAATCTGTATTAAGTTTAAAAACTTATAAAG
This sequence comes from Acanthosepion pharaonis, assembly GCA_903632075.3. Lineage (NCBI taxonomy): Eukaryota > Metazoa > Mollusca > Cephalopoda > Sepiida > Sepiidae > Acanthosepion > Acanthosepion pharaonis. The sequence goes on from CAHIKZ030005477.1 coordinate 1,024,415, forward strand.
TTATTTAAAGAAGAAATTGCGGAAAAAGTTCATATGTTTTGTTATTTGTTTTTATTGAAAGGCCAAAATTCAGTTAGAATAAACGTTACAATCTAATGTTGCTCTGAGCATCGTTACAACTTAGATTTGAAGTGATGTTATGGGCAGCGGAGGATGAAATCTTGCAAAAGACAAAGATTATAATACACAAACACGTAGACATTTAGATATATAAACATACAAAAAAGCCACGAAACAGGAAATAGGTATCCACGATCCTTAAAAAATAAAATAAAACCGATAACACATACAATGAAAGGCACATATAAGCGATTATACACACATACATTGATAAAGACACGCACATATGTACACCAAGAAATATTCAAATTTGAAAGTGTTAGTAAACGAATTTAAACATACTATTAAAATATAACTTACATGGGCAAAGATATATAGAAAAAATGGTCCAATAGATAAAATTTAATATGGGTAGAATAGAAAAACAAATATTCGTCAATGAACAGCATAAAGAAAAAAAAGACACTAAAATATATAGAAATGGATAGAAAAATAATTATATATGAATACATACACTACACATAGAAACATATAAAGGTGTACTTATGCACATACATATACATACACATATACCCATATACATATGTATACCTGTATATACACATATACATGCATACGCACATACATAAACATATACGCATATTCATATATACATACACATAGAAATAAATATAAATTAAAAAAGAGATGAGTGTGCGTGGTTTGGCAGGTCCTAGCTTAGAAGGATCGGGAAAGCATCCTCGCCGGAGTCAGTTCTACAATGCAATAGCTTTGGAGAAAAAAAAGCTGCCTTATGGAACCTTCTCCTTGTGAGTGATATATAAAGGGATGAGTGTACGTGGTTTGGCAGGTCCTAGCTTAGAAGGATCAGGAAAGCATCCTCGCCGGAGTCAGTTCTACAATGCGATAACTTTGGAGAAAAAAAAAGCTGCCTTATTGAACCTCCTCCTTGTCAGTGGTATATAAAGGTATGAGTGTACGTGGTTTGACAGGTCCTCACTTACAATGATTGGGAAAGTACCCTCGCCGGAGTCAGTTCTACAATGCAATAGCTTTGGAGAAAAAAAAAGCTGCCTTATGGAACCTCCTCCTTGTCATGGTATATAAAGGGATGAGTGTACGTGGTTTGGCAGGTCCTAGCTTAGAAGGATCGGGAAAGCATCCTCGCCGGAGTCAGTTCTACAATGCAATAGCTTTAGAGAAAAAAAAGCTGCCTTATTGAACCTCCTCCTTGTCAGTGGTATATAAAGGGATGAGTGTACGTGGTTTGGCAGGTTCTAGGTTAGAATGTCTGGACTAGTGGAACCAGTGAATGTAGTTCGATAGAACATCTGATATTAAAATAAGGATATAGAAGAGATACGCTAGCAATGTTTTGTCTGTTGGAAAGAGGTTGTAGGATGGAAGATAATTAATCATAGGATAAACGCTTTTGGATTCTGTCGAGCCTCAGAAGAGAGGATTGGGTTGTTTCAGCAATATTGGTAACACTAGTACATTTTTACTCTGATCTGAATCTAAAGATAGAATATAGTAACGTATACAGAGAGGGGGAGAGAGAGGGAGGGAGAGAGGGGGATAGCGGAAGAGTGAGAGGAGGAGAGAGAGTGAGAGTGAGAGGGATAGAGAGAGGTGAGTTTGAACAGTGACAATGATAGAACGTTTTGAAATTGTGGAAACGTTTTCTCAAAAAAAGAGATGAGTCACTTTGGATATCGTTCTTGAATGGAAGGAAGCCTTCCGAATTGGTATTTTAATCTGAACAATTGTGAAAAAGAAATATCTAACAGTTGTGTATTTGCCAAACCAAACAGGCTGCATCAATATTAGATTTTAGTCGATATATTAATATATTCACATACACATAATAAAAATGTTTCAATATATTTACTTACTGAACCACTCTCTTTCCGTCTCTCTTGTTTTCTCTCTGTTTTCCTATCTTTTTCTCTTTCTTTTTATATATATATATATATATATATATATATATATATGAAGAAATATAGTTTTAATGTGTGCTATATTTACGGGATATAGTGCTCAATATCAGAGATAGAGTGTATGTAAATATAAAATGTTACTTTTATACTTCAATGTTCACACACACACACACACACACACACACACACACACACATATATATATATATATATATATATATATATATATATATATAAGTATGAAGAAATATAGTTTTAAGGTGTGTTATGGGATAAAGTGCTCAATACCAGAGATAGAGCGTATGTAAATATAGATATAAAAGTGAATATTGAAGTCAACACTCAGAGGCGACACGCTGGACCCAATCGTCAGACCGCTTGATAAGATTGCATGTGAAATGGGTTAAATCCAACAAATATTTTAATATATTTTCTGTTTATATGTCGTTTTTTTTTTATGGATACAACTTATTTAAGTAAATGTTCTGTTTTTTTTTTCTTTGTTTTAATTAAACGGCCTGAATATTCGAGAAATTACGAAAATATGCGCCCTCCGATCGGAGTCGAACCTATATTCCATACGGAAAAGCCAATCATTTTCAAGTGAAAACAAAAAAAATTAAAAACAAAAAGTGAAAAGTGTTAAATGGAAACAAAATACATCGAAAAAATGAATCTGCTAAGTAATTTGGGAAAACTGAAAGCCATACGCAGATATCACTGCTTCTGGTATTACTGGCAAGCATTCGTCCAGAACAGCAGGTTGCCTATTAAATGATGCAATATTTTGCAAGTGAATTTAAAAAAAAAATCAAAATCACATATCGGGGAGAGGCAAAAGTCGCGCAACATAGTCGTTAATTAATTAATCATATTTTAAATGTCTAATTTGATTTGATAAGTCCTGCTGACCGACCACCAGGATCAACTTTGGATTTTTTTTTCTTTGGGCACATTTGAAATCAAGTGATTACCAGAAGTGCCTAAGAAACATTGAGGAACTTAAAGAAAGAATTAAATATGAATGCAGTAAATGACAGAGGAAACTCTTCAACATTTTAAAGAATCATGTAGGTGCAGAATTGAAATGTATTTTGAACAACACATAAAACAATCGAATGACTAATAAATAAAATGCATAGCTATACTTTTAGGAGTTACGGTGGAGTAATGGATAGTGGCTCGGATTGCGGAAACTGAGAGCTGAGTTCGAATTCCAGTCGAATCCATTACATTCACTTACGTGCTAATACACTTGGGAAAGGTATAAATCCTTATCTCTCTCCAGCTATGGATAAATAGCAGGGCAGCTCCGGTCCTATAGCTTTGGATGACCACTGGTCTACCAAGAAAATGGCAACCTACTGCGGGAAAAAAATTCCCTCGTATCGAAAGCTACATGATAGTGTAAGTGACTGAATTATGCTTTTAATAAATTATTACTATGTTGTGCAACTTTTGCCTTACACTGCATCTACATGCATACGCACAGACAAACATATCTCTCTCTATAAAAGGCAGGATGTGTGTGTGTGTGTGTGTGTGTGTGTGTGTGTAACGAATGCACGGCCGCAATTTTTGACGGATTTGCACAAAAGTTTATATGCACATGCTCCAAGTTATCAGGAAGGTCAAGACCGACTTTCATTTCCCAACTTCCATCGATAGTGGAAATAATCGATTTCTTCATGCTTTTACGGCAGTTTTCATGTAGTTTGAGGTCATTTTCTACTGGCCAGAGTGAGAAACTATAGCTGGCTGCTACGAATAGGAAGGAAGATTCTATTGGTCAGCGTGAGAGCCAACAGCTGACTGTCAGAAATGTTAACTAGCATGCTAGAATGCAAAAAAATCGATAGCTGCATTCGTCACAAGTGGGAAAAATTTAGATCTGCATGGCACTTTACTCCAATTGGCTCATTCGCTTGCTTAAACTCAACGTTGATTTTGATTCCGCAGAACTGGGTTGGATGTGAAAAAGTATTTGTTGTTAACATTCTTTTTTCATTCGGTTTTTCCAGTTACGAGTCCTTTTTTAAAGTTGATTGTTTTGTGTTCATTTTGTTTAGTTCTTTTTTCGTAACAGATTTACTGTTTAGTATAGAGCTTAGAAAAAATTCGCAGTGTGAGATAGGCAAGAAGTAAGGCATGTAGCAACATCAGCACAACAAAGGGCACTACTTTAAAGGCAAGGAAGGGCAAAAATATTTTAAATTCAAGTGATAGCGATTGCTGTATGAGTCGTACGATTTTTGAATCAAGCACGGGAAACGCCGAGCCATGCTGCTAGTAATATATATATATATATAATATATATATAATAATAATAATTTAATAATATAATAATGATCCAATTTGTTTTAAGTTTGTGTTTCTGATAAAATCTGAAACGAAAACCATATCAGGACAGAAAGAAGAAATAAAAGCATTTCTACTTCTATTTGCCATTATTTACATTATTCGGACTATTGTCCTCATCTTTGTCACCATATTTATCACAACGTTTCGGCCGTTGTACGATCCGGCCTTCTTCAGGTGGTTGGAATGTCGAACTGAACCCTTTATTTCACTCACTGGGGTAGACTGTTCTAGTTCCACGTGCCATGTTTGATGAATGTCAGTTAGGCAAGAAGTAAGGCATGTAGCAACATCAGCACGGCAAAGGGCACTCCTTTAAAGACAAGGAAGAGCAAAAATATTTTAAGTCAAGTAATAGCGATTGTCATACGATAATAGTCATACGATTTTTGAATCAAGTACGCGCAACGCCGGGCCATGCTGCTAGTATTCAATAAATAATTGCACCAGAGTTTCGCGTAAGATTTTTTCCAAAAAAAAACGTTTAAAAATGCTGAGCTCTATTAAGGCAGAAAAGTGGATATTGAGTAGACCTCGCACATATATCACAGCAATACTTCATTTTTGCTCTAATCTGACTTTTCTAAAGGCAAAGTGTTGAGATGTTGGGGGTGTTCACGCGTGTGTTTATTCAAATAAGGACAAACACATATGTAGGGAAAAATACTGGTATATTTGAAGAGGTATTTAACAACAAAGTGATTAGTAATGACGAACGCAGGTTAGTAACAACAATCAGCAAGAGTCTAAAGTCCAACGGTATCTTCCGGTAGAGAGACGGAAGTGTAATGGTCACCTGATCTCCTTAACTTCTTCCCATGTGATCTCCCCAGCACTGACCTATATCGTAGAGAGATCAGTCCATTCTCCTCAGAAGGTGGGTGCGCCCCCCCCCTAAATTGTTTTTTACATTGTGAAAAAAAAAAAATTTTTTCAATATTTTTTCCTTTTCGGTTCCATTATAAATTGTTGCGTCGCTTTTCGCTTTCTACACGTCTGCGCTGTCTTTGCTCTGTCTGTGGTACTTGTAAATCAAAAGTATCATACAATTCGTATAATTCATCTTCTTGCGGAGTTTCTTCCGATTCTTCGGTACTCCTTTTCTTAACCTGGTTGATGTCCCTTTTATGGGTAAATTTTTTCCCTTGTACAATGTACACCATATTCCCAATCCGCTTCACTATATGTCCCAGATACTTGATCTCCTCCAGGAGAAAATCGCATTTGTTTTCTTTCATTCTAAACCCATAGTTTCGTATCCTTTCGAAAACTTTGCGTGAATGGTGTTTGTGTTCATCTACCGATTCACTTTTCACGAGTATATCGTCGAGATATGCTATCGTGTAGTCTAACCCAGATAACATAGTATCCATAATTTTCTGGAATATTGCGGGTGCTGTCTTCACCCCGAACGGTAAACGTTCGTATCTGAACAAGCCTTTATGCGTGTTAATGCATAGCAACTTTGCGCTTTCGTTATCCATGGGTACTTGCAAGTATGCCTCGCTAAGATCTATTTTCGAAAAGATTTTTCCACCATTTAACTTTGCGAACACTTCTTCGGGACTTGGTAGTGGATAGTGGTACTCTTCTATTGCGTCGTTTAACCCGGTTGAAAAATCGGCGCAGACGCGAATTTCGCCCGACTTCTTCTTTACGTAGACAGCCGGAGCTGTATTCCGTTTTCGAGATCACACCAATTCTCGTTAGTCTTTCGAGTTCTGGGTCAATTTTCTCTAATGCGGCAAAAGGGATGCTACGCTTTTTTTTTTTTTAAATTGGTTGAATATTTTTCTTCAGCTGTATTTTTGCTGATGCTTCCGTACAACGTCCAAGTCCTTCAGCGAAAACTTCGGGGAATGCTATTTTCAATTCAGTTTGTAAATTTTTTTATGTTGTCTTTGCTTTCACTGATGTTGTTACAAAAAGAACTAATGGGCACGTTCCATAGATTAAACTTAGTGATTGCGTCAGTCCCAAACAGGTTGTTCGAGTTTGTCATCACAAAAAATTTCATTTTTATAGTCTTATTGTTGAAGGTTATATTCACCCATATTTCACCTTCAAATTTTATCTTTATTCCAGTTACCGTCCTGGTTATTTTGTTGGACTTTAGCAGAGTTGGCTTTCCTAGATTTTTCTATGTTTGTGTGTTAATAATCGAAATGTCAGATCCTGAATCCAGTTGCATTTTAACCTTTTTGTTGTACATTTTTACATGTAGGTATTTTCGAATATTCAGGTCTTGATCTTCATCTGACTTGGTAACTTTTACTCGACTTCTGCTTAATTTTCTACACTTGGACATCTTATGTCCTACTTTCTTGCAATTTCTGCAAGTTTTATTTTTATATGGACAGTCATTGTACCAGTGCCACTGGCCACATCCATAACATGCACGGAAGGAGTTTTTTTTCTATAGTCTCTGTTTATTCTTGTAGTAGGATACCACTTCCGTTCAGGCGATGGAGAACGGAAACGAGTCTTCCTATTTACTTTCTTCACATTTGCGATAGCAGTTTCTTCTATTTTCTCTGAATCTTGCTTAATGCTTACGCATTGCTGACAGTACTCGGCTAGCTTTTGTCGTGTCATGTTTTGGTCATTTTCTAGCTTTGCTAAAATGCGTCTTCGCATTTCGCTATCTTTTTTAGACACTAAGCCTAGCACGAATATTAGACACTTGAAATTGTCCGCCGATAATTCGGACAAGCGAAAATCGTCACACGTCTTATTTACGATTGACGCGAAAGTCGTGTAGTCTTCCTGCTCGCTTTTTTGAATATTAAGGCATTTCTACCTTTTGTGAAATAATAATAATCTGGGGTTGAAGAGCTCTTTTAGTAATTCAATCGCTTCGTCGAATTTTAAGTCTCTTGTCTATTTGGGTAATATAAAGTCCGTAAATTTATTATGTTCTGCCGTTCCCAGTTTCCCTAGTAACAATCTTATCTTTTTCTCGTCTGTCCATGTTTGGCAATCGACTTCATAAAAGTCCTGATATCTATGATAATATCTTTCGAAAGTCTTTTCCTCTTCTGGGTTATAGGTAAAACTTTCGATCGTCGACCATATTGTGTCTTGGGAAAAATACTTTCATCCGAGTCTTTCTGCTTAGACAGTATAGCTTTATGTATAAGTTCAGTCATTGCTACTTGTTTCTTTTCATTTTCTTCTTGTATTTTATTTTGTTTTTCGTGTAGCTTCAGAAATCGTTTTGCATTTTCTTCAATTACTTTCTGAAAACGTTCTTCACTCTCTTGTCTTTTCATCTGATACTTAATGAGTTCCAGCATAGATGATTGAAATTGCTCCATGATTATGTATGTGTAGAGAAAAAAGAAAACGAAATTATGTGTGTATGTGTGTGTTTTTTTCTCTGAGGGGGGCCAAAAAATTAATCAAATTCTCTGGCACGACAAAACAATTTTTTTAGCACAAAAAATCGGTTAATATAGATTCCAATTTAATCAATAAGTTAATGTCTAACTAACAGTTTTTTTTTCTTTTTGTCAATAACTTACAATCCTTTGCTGTGAAAAAATGTTTGAACTCTTTTAAATATTCCCGTGTTGAAATCGTTTCTTTCGCTGTTTCGATATTTATTTTTCAACGTAAGTTCTTTTTATCCGTTCGAAGCCTCGTCGCCACTGTTGAGATGTTGGGGGTGTTCCCGCGTGTGTGTATTCAAATAAGGACAAACACATATGTAGGGAAAAATACTGGTATATTTGAAGAGGTATTTAACAACAGAGTGATTAGTAATGACGAACGCAGGTTAGTAATAACAATCAGCAAGAGTCTAAAGTTCAACGGTAACTTCCGGTAGAGAGACGGAAGTGTAATTGTCACCTGATCTCCTTAACTTCTTCTTCTGTGATCTCCCCAGCACTGACCTATATCGTAGAGAGATCAGTCCATTCTCCTCAAAAGGTGGGTGCGCCCCAACACAAAGCCTACCAAAAGGATTCAGATGTTTGCTGGAGTTATAGAATGAGTCGATTATCTTTCCAGCACTCCTAGCAATGGAAGAAGAAAATAATCATCAATTAGCTTTTCTGGGGGTAATAATACGGCCACATCACGTCGAAACCTCGGTTCCCGTATGATCATCGACGGTGATGTCGAGCCTGATCCGTATCTTCTGAATACCTGGTGTTGTAAGTTTCGGTATGCGGGTGGTATAATAGATAATGGATTTTTTAATCGGAGAGCCGAGTTCCGGGCTCGACGTCGCTTAATATCGATGATCATACGAGAACCGAGATATCGACGTGATGTGGCACTGGCAGATGGCAAAGATTATATTAAATCAATTGCCAGATCTGGAAGATAGGTTCACTGTCTCGTGCTAGACAAATTTTCTTGCGAGAATCAATCTTACAAATATCGCTGGAATTGTTTCGTCATAACCTGCCACATAAATTTATTCCTTGCCTTTATCATTGACATAAGAGTAGATAGGTTAGGCTATCGTCCGGTCCATGCCCCTACTTGATCTTTTGTATAGCAGATTGGGTTTCCGGTTCGTTCTAAAGTTTCCTGAATCTCTTTACCAGTAGTCCCCTCCGTCTTAGTAGCATTATCGCCTTGTTTGTGGTGAATTGGTTAAAATAAGACTATATGTTTCGTTGATTTTTTTTCAAATCCCTAGTTACTGCCCATAGTTTTATTAGAATTTGTCGGTATCAAGTCTCTTTTCATGTTAATTTTCTTTTTGCACTCTAAGGAAAACGTCCAGCATTTATTGCCATGTAGCAGATTAGATATTACATAGCAGTTGACTACTAAATTTAAATTGCGTATATTTTGGTTGGCAGTATGTTTTCATTAAGACATGTCTCATTGAATAATTTAAACAAGTTTTGTCTACTTATTTTCAATAGGATCCTCTCATATTCACGGACAAACTTCTTAGTATCCTTATTTAAAGAAGAGAGAAAATTACTGTGTTGATACACATTCATTTATTCCGAGTACTTTCTATAATGTCATCATCAGGGTGTTGTGTCTTTTTTTTTTAGAAAAAAAAATTGTTGTGTTTATCTGAAAGTTAAATGTTTTAACTGTGAAATGAAAACGCTAAAGTTTATGTACTGTACGAATAAAATTTCACGATGGAAACGCCAGGGGATGTAACTAAGTTTTGAAATGTCTGTGTTTAAAAAGCGTATTAGTTAAAACCTAGACATTTTAAACTATCTACAGTAAACATTTTAAAAAAATTGTCAGTGTTCATAATTAATTTTTATTAGGGGTTGTTTTCAATTTTTTTCAATATAGATAGATTCAAGAAGTTTTAGTTTATGCTTATCATTTTCATTAAAAAGTATAGATGTATTTTCAATAAGAATTTTCCTATATTGTGAATGTGCACAGGCATGCTGCTGTAAATGTTGGGATATGTTTGATGCATCATTCAAATAAAACTCAACCATCGAAACAATAAACCTTAGAATTTTTAACTTCTCAGTAAAAAAAATTAACTTTCAGATAAACACAAGAATTTTGTCTTAGATACAAAACACCCTAGTGATGACATTGTGCTAAAGTCGAAAGTACTCGAAATAAATGAATATATATTAACATGGTAATTTTCTCGCTTCCTTTAATAAGGATACTAAGAAGGTTGTCCGTGTATATAAGTGGATCCTATTGAAAACAGGTAGACGTGTGTGTGTGTGTGTGTGTGTGTGTACCCGACGATGGTTCGCTTGTGATTTACGGTTACGGATGTCATGAAGCCACTCTTTGTGGAAGGCTAACAGATTATTATTTTTTCTTTCATTGCGAACTGCATCGAAGGTCTTATTGAGTCCACCTGATGCAGTGTAATTTGTTCAGCTTTCCAGTGCGGCCAGTGCCTGAATATGTCCCTTACGTATCTCAGCCATACTGTTGGCCTTAGTGGTGGGTTTCTTAAAGCCATTCCTCGAAGTATTCCATGTATATGTTCGCCGTCACTGGTGACCACGGTGAACCCATAGCTAAGCCATCTTTCTGTTTGTATATGTTCTCATCGAAAGAATCTTATCTGTACAGAGAAGGTCATCATTCCCATTAGATTATCTATTAGAATATTAATACGCACTTTCAGGGCGGGTTCTGATTCCAATCGGTTTCAGGGTCAGGGCCTCATCTGTGGAACAGTCTCACCACATCCAAGTTAACCATCTGATTGCTATGGATGAGAACCCCTCGGATCAATTTCACAAAATTTCTAACAGGGGACGAGGATTTCCCTGTTACTGGGCTGAATCTAGGAATCTGCTCAGTGGGTCGCATGCTGAGATACTGCAGCTAACTATAGGTCCCAATGGAATACCAAATTGTGTAAATCTCGATAAGACCATACATATACGGCAGCTTGGTGTAACGTTGAATTAGCTGTCTATACTTCAGTCGGAACTAGTCCTTGTTCTTATTTAAGATCTATGACGGCCTTCTCTCACTTTTTAGGGTCGGATCCTTTTTCACCTTACTATATATGGGTTCAGCATTGTCACCAGTGACTGTGAATATATAGATGGAATACATCGAGGAAATAGCTTTAGGAACGGCACCTCTAAAGCCAAGATAATGGCTGCTATACTCTCGCCGTAACAGGAATCTGTATAAATACTGCTGGACCTGTTGAACTCAATAAAACCTTCGAACCCATTCACAATGAAAGAAGAAAATATTTTGCCTTCCTGGGTGTACTAATAACTCGCATAGATAATGGCTTTAAAACATCCGTATACCACAAGTCGATCATCACTCAACTTTAATTGCCACTATCCATACAGTGTGAAGAAAAATGTCTTCAAACATTGCAACACTGAAAAAAATCATTAATGGTAGCCCAGACGCATAACAACAAGGAAATGATCAGCATCAAATGCACCTTTCAGAATTAAAAAAAAAAAACTACCCTTCAATCATAACAACAGCGTCTACAGGTGGAAGCAGAAAGCCCAAGGATGAAGTCCAGGAAATTGCTCTGTCTACCTTAAGTCAAGAATTTATTGGAGAATATTCAGAATATCTGCGGTAAATTCAACATCAGAACAATATTCAGAAGCAGCTCCATACGGAGAAATCTCTGACAAGTCTTACACGGTGAAAAACATGGCCAATAACTTGCAAATGTGACAAAGAATGTAAAGGCGAATCTTGAGAAATATTGAAATAAAGGACGAGACAGTGAAATCGGGTATGTCTGATCATGTATGAATGGAAATGTGTAGTCATCAGTCCCTGTAAAATGAAGTGAAAATATTGGACAAGTAAGAACACTGGAGAGTTAGACGTCTTAAAAAATCAACGCATAGGCTAGGCGATGAAGTCCTTTTTAGTAGGCCTAGTAGGGGTAGGATTCCCAGGGTGTTGATGAAACGGCATCGCCGGGCGAAGGGCTTCCTAGACTAAAGTCAATAGCCAGGACTAAGGATTTTTCCGATGAAATAAACGGTCACGTCTCCGTAACTAACATGGAAAGTAGTGTACTCCACCAGATCTACTTTGCCCAAGACACTCTATAGAGGTATATGGAGGGATCTGCTCAGGTAAGCAGTTGTGCAGCAACCCTAAGACCATGGGGCCGGTGATGGTGATGTTCTTCACAAGAAAGAAATGTCATGACCTTTAATTCTAAATCCTAAAGCAATTAAAAGTAGGAAAACAATGAATGTTTTAACAAGCTTTTAAAGGTACTCGCATTTGAGAATTAAAATTGAAATGTTTGGGTTGAGATGGAGTTTAATTTCAACCAGATTACTAATAAACTTTGTATTTTAAGCAAGTTTAAGAAAATGTCTTTGTTAAGACTTTTGTTAAGGTTTTATTTGTTTAAAGAGTTTTGTCAGTGACCCTGTTATAATAGAACGGAAGCAATGTTTCTAAAGTGAATTTCAAAGATAATATTCAACTACTTATTTACAATTTTTCACCCTATAATTTTTTACCATCTTAGACGCAGCTTCATGATTCCTGTTTCCCAGAAGCTGGCATTTTTCTTTTTCCTTTTTAAAATCGAATTTACACCCAAGTAAGATAGTACTGGGTGTAAAAGATTTAGAAAACAGAAACATTACTCAGGAGAAGAACAATAGAAGAGTAATCAGGAAGTCATCAGATAACGATTGGCATTTAAATTGTTGAAGAAAGACCAAAGTCAATTGGAAAGCATGGAACCGAAAGAGAGTCCCATAAGCGAAAAGTCCGAGAAAAGAAACTGTTAGCATAGAACTTACGTTTACATCTGACCAACGCAACGGCAACTTAATGAGACCTTGTTGCCAATTTAGTACTGCTCCTAAATTCATAAAGTCTATGTACCATAGTGGAGAGCCAATCCGAACAATTGCCATGGAAGTATTTATAGAAAAGGCACAGGTAAGCAACGTTACGGCGGTGGGAAAGTCGCTGAAGCCGAGACGTCAGACCAGAACAAATAATATTCCAGATTCTTCTTTGGATTTTATCAAGAATCTCTAAATATACAGCAGGAGCACAGCACCATATGTGGAAGCAATATTCTAAGCATGGACCAATGGTTGACATAGATGTCTAAGATAGATACTGAAGAGGAAAATTGTCTTGCACGACACAGTGAACCAACTTTCTTAGTTGATGACCTAGCAATGGAATCAAGATAGTTTTACCACTTCACGCAACCGAGATTGTTAGCCGAAGGCGGAATGAGCTAATCTACTGAAGGTTAGCATCAGCCATACTGATGGAAGGTAGACGGGGTCACTCAGATGTGTGATGAATTAGTTTAAATGGTTTTTATAGGCTCCAGGAGAATTTAAATTCTTTCTATTAAGAGAATTTGGCAACGATCGAAAGTTGTTCTCCAAAGGCACAAAATCGGGCCCGCAAGACGAGTAGAGTAGTACATGACAGACAAGCTGTACTGTTTTTCTTGGAGACGTGAGGTCTGTCGTTGTTCGGACGGAAAAATGATGTGCTTCCAATTAGCATATATATCGTAATAGACAATCTCCTTCAAAAAGATCGCATTTAGAATGTTTAAATGTGGGTCATTCCATTTTATTCAATACCTTTTTTTTTCTTTTTGAGGTGTCACAAGCAATTTAATTTTTCATCGCCTCTGATAGTTCATTTTAAAAATGGATAGTTTCTGCTACGTTTGAGCATGGAATTGTAAATGAAACTGCTGTTCATTAAATCCTTTTCAGTTAAATCATGAGGTTCGTATGGATTCGCGTATACAATTGTCAGAGTCCATTGTTACATATTTATTATCCCGGAAAAAGAATAAAAAAAGCAACCTATATGGATTGGACGCAAATAGATTTTATACGCTCGATCGATGTCTTGGCATGTCTTGAAAATGATAAAATAGTGGGCCCTAGGAGATGTTAAACTCAATCTGCTTGAACTTGCTGTTAGTGTTTAATGTTTTGTGAAATTTTCTGCTTGAAGCAGAGTTTCTCAATATCATCCTTAATAAATTCATATATACGGTTATTTCACTAAAGACCAGAACGTAAAATGATTGATACATTTTACCAATCTACAAAAAATAATTATTTTCAATTCAAAAACGATTTATATGTTTACTGTTTTTAAAGCAAAACTACCATTATTATAATTTGGAGAAAGTCATAGGGAATCAGATAATTTGTAAAAAAATATTCATTCCTTATTCGCCGTTCGAGTTTACCCCATTAATACTGAGAACCGATTGTGACGTGCTGTTTTAGCAGATGAAAGACAATGATGAGCATCTTGAAAATAGAGCAGATAAAATAAATAAAAATTATGCTTATATTGCATATGTGGAATACCTCTGCGATATCCCGTGTTCTGTAACCTGCATAATCTTTTCATCAGCGTTTTGATATAGTCACCATCAACGACTAGTAGTCCCACGAGAACGTTTACCGTTTTTTGGGTAAAATATCGATACTTGAACGTAACATAGCACTTAAAAATACCACTCTTAGCTATGGCACCATTAACATAAACGGCACATACATTTTCTGTTGTTTGAGAGACTTTTCTTCTATTCATACATGAAATAACAAAAATGATGAAAATGCATCTACTTTTTCTATATATTCACATTTGAACTTGAGAACATTTAAAATTCGCAATTCACACATGAATCGTCTCGAAAGAAAATATATACCTAACAGATTTCAGTCACGTGCGAAACGAAACTACGTACTCAAACGTCATCTATTGAAGAAGGGTTTGGAGATTTTGTTCCAACCCAATAAACTTTCGGTTGTATTTATAATGTCTTACTCTTTGGTCTATGTATCAGACTATACAAAAAAAAAAAAAAAAAGAAAAAACTGACAAAGAGAAATTAATGGGATGGAATGTTACTTATCATCTCTAAATAGAAAACAAGAAAACAGAATAAAGATAATGAAAGAAAGATACGGAAAACGAATTCGTGTGAAAATCCGTAAAAGAACTTGGTATTAAAATGAATCCATTCAGATTAAGGATAAAATTCTCTGCCGTACACAATGGAAAATAAACTACTAGAAAAAATGTCGCCATGTTTCCTGACCTCGACTGTATTTTCATAGGTTATATTTTTAACTAAATAGTAATGTTTTTATTAATTCCACTGAAATACCAGTTCGATGAGCGTTGCGTGCCGCGGAGTTCTACTCCTAAGTAAATTTTATTATATATATATATATATATATATATATATGTTTGAGCTCATGTGTCGACGTGGCAACGTAAACATATCTCAGTTCGATGAACTCCTAACGAATGAAACGCATCAACACGTTACAAAAAACTTTTCCAGTTTGTCATATTTTTCTAAATAATAGATCTTTAAGGTTTTTCTTGATTTATTATTATTATTACTATATGTATATTATTATTATTATCACTTTATATATATATATATATATATATATTATTATTACTTGAAGGTTTCGGATCTCGTTTTTGAAACATGAGAACTCTTGTGTAGCGAAGGAATCATATTTTTTTTTAAATAATTATAATATAAATATATATGTTATGGGTTCCACCCCTTTTTCATACAAGTGGACTTGACCAGTGTGTACTTGGACTGCTGTCATTAAATAGAGTAGTCGGTGATTGTGATTGAGTTGGAGGTAGAGTAATAGTGTGAGGTAACCGCTTTTAGAAGTCACAGTTGCGAGCACGTAGACTCTAAAGAAGTCCTACTTCGAGACTGAATTTACCAGAATATATATATATATATATATATATATATATAT
>CAHIKZ030005477.1:1042500-1177500 GCA_903632075.3 Acanthosepion pharaonis
ACATATCTATATATATATATATATAAATATATATATATATATATATATATATATATAGAGAGAGAGAGAGAGAGGTAAACAGATTGCAATAACAGATAAGTATGAACAAATTGTGATAGATAGATAGATAGATAGATAGATAGATAGATAGATAGATAGATAAAAAGTAACCAATCATCGAATCATGCCTGAAAGAACGAAATGGAGTGTGACAGATAGTTAGATAAGTATGAACAGTATGGGATAGATAGATAGATAGATAGATAGATAGATAGATAGATAGATAGATAGATAGATAGATAAGAGAGAGAGAGAGAGAGAGAAAGATGGAGGGAGAGAGAGAGACATCGTTAGATCGCATTAAAGCGAGTTACGTCATATTGCTTATCCCAATAATTCAATTTTACCGCGCGTATTCTGATTTTTGCTTGGAAACGGCGACAGATTATTCCATCAGACACAAAAGCAAATTTCATGATCATTCCAAGCAAATGGAAACATTTCCAAAGTATCAAATCCCCAAGAGTCAAAGGTCAGGTAAATTGTCGATGGAAACATGGGAATTTAGTCAGTATTCTTCCATCATTATTTCCCGCTGTAAATCAGGCAAACATTTTCCCCGCTTACAATTATTACACTTCAGCATACGCCATATAGTCTTCCTGTGCCACTGATCATCATAGACGAATGAGAATTTATCCTTGATATTTACAGAGAATTACGTTAGTATTCACACCTTACCGAATCACGTGTGTCTAAATACGCTGATAATTACGAGGTTTAGATTTATTCTGCACAGGGTTACAACCTGAGGTTATTTAAGTTGATTCGATTTCTCTTGCAATGGCTTGCAATTACAATTTCCCTAACTATCATTATGCAAAAAACAAAACAAAAACAAAAACAAAATGAACATGGTTTAAAATGAATATAAACTCTATATCAAATATTTTCAAAGTTTATCATTTTTCTTATTAGATCCAGTCAAAAAGTTTTTCTTTGCTTGCTTTTCTGACTTTAGCGCACAGCTATCTCCAAACTTCACAAAAGTGTTTAATCGTTGTCAAGGGAAGAACTGTGTCAGCGCATGCGCTGTTTTTGCGAATGATCACACATCAAAATATAGCTCCATAAGACTCATTAGTATAATCTACAAATAGACTTTTTGTGTATATTACTCTGTGTAACAAAATGTTGACATGTTTTCGTCTTTGATCTTTGATTTCCTTATTGCTTCTCTCTAGAAGGAAAAGAAATGATCATTATTCCCTTCAAAAGTTGCTTTTGTGACCTGAACATCGATGTTTTGAAACACATTTGCAGACAGATTCAGCGCTGATTTGCTGAAGGAGAATTTTATAAGACTTTCTAGAAGTTTCAAGAACTTTGGAGAAGTTTCTAAAAGTTTCAATAATTTCTAGAATGTTCTGGCTACCAAGGATCATATAACGAAAACATGATGGGAGACAATATTTAGGGGTTGATTAGTGATTTGCAACATAATTGTAAATCGAGAAAAACTACAGACATCTAATTTTTTTTTCCTGGTAACGCTTTTGTAAACCTAGAAAAAAATAAATGCTGCTTTTGAATTAGGTGTCGTTTTTTTTTTGTTTTTCTGTTTTTTTTGTTTTGTTTTTTCTTACATTGCGTAAACGGGAATGTCCACATTCACCAGTTTTCCCAGTGGAGTAGGTTAATTTCAAAAATATCATTATCTTGATCACAAAAGTAAAGTTTGAAGGAAATATTAGGTATTTTTTCATATTTTCTAGGCATAAAAAAATAAGAAATAATACTTAGTGCGCGAGGACAAAAATCGTGTTTCACAGTGTTGACAGATTGAGGGCAAGAGCGACAGAGAAAAAGAACCCACAACATATACTTAATGACCTTCAGTAAATAATAAAGGACAGGCAATTATGGAGAGCCATGATCGTCTATGTCCAATGCTGATGTTTTGATTGTAATTACACATAGAATCAGTGAAGCGTTCGATAATAAATTCATCACCAGAGCGTAAAGAATTTTACAAGGTATCGTATCGTCGGATGCTACCCCCCCTCTCTCTCTCTCTCTCTCTCTCTCTCTCTAAGAGTTTACTCAATTATCAAGTTCCTTCTCCCAGTTTTATGCTAGACGCAATAGTCAGGCCTAACGATTGCATCTATCATAAAACAGCCTGTCGCCTCTGAGTGTTGACTTCAATGTTCATTTATAAATATATATATATACATATATATATATATATATATAAAAATATATATATATATATATATATAGAGAGAGAGAGAGAGATGAACAGATTGCAATAACAGATAAGTATGAACAAATTGTGATAGATAGATAGATAGATAGATAGATAGATAGATAGATAGATAGATAGATAAAAAAGTAACCAATCATCGAATCATGCCTGAAAGAACGAAATGGAGTGTGACAGATAGTTAGATAAGTATGAACAGTATGGGATAGATAGATAGATAGATAGATAGATAGATAGATAGATAGATAGATTGTTCGTTGTTCAATCCTCTGGAGTCCGTGAGACCAATGTAGGTCGAGGGCTTCAGTCTCCATAGGTCGCAGTGTGAACACACAGAGCCTGAAGTCAAGTGGTCTACGAGCGATCCCTCATCTCACGCTCTACGGGAATTCGAAATAAGACAGCGACGGCAAAGTCCCGCTTGTTGTGGATATCGAATCGGGTGGCCCGTTTGCGGACGCCACCGCGTGCGAAGCGACAGCAGCCGAAGTGCACGCGAACGGCGACGACGAGCGCCACCGACGCGGACCACGACGACCGCGGCCGCCCCTAGTGACGACGACGCCCGCTATGGCAGGCTCCAGCGGAACGAAAAGAGGCGCCTTTCGTAATACAGTGACGGCACCGGTCGTGGTTCCGGCTTAGAGACTTGGCGGGCGAGCACGCGAACCTCTGCTTCGATCCCGCGTTTCCTCTCCTATTGGACGGGATAGCCGTGGCCACATCCGACGTAACACATGTGCCGATCGGTAGGATAGAACTAACCTGTCTCACGATGCATTTTCCAAGTTCTCCCAATTTTCTGTTTTATATAAACAATTTACTTAAGTCTATCTCCGTCAACTAGGGATTATATATATGAGGATACCACAGTATATATGCGCACCCCTCAGAATCGACAGCCTGGCTAATGATCTCTAATCCGAGTTAGCAATAACATCTCAATGCGTTGGAAGAGGTTTTTAATATTTAAACCAAGCTAATGACATTTAATTACCACGATTAACCTCCTAGATTTTCCCCAATCAGGATGAATGTCTTCA
Source organism: Acanthosepion pharaonis (assembly GCA_903632075.3). Classification (NCBI taxonomy): domain Eukaryota; kingdom Metazoa; phylum Mollusca; class Cephalopoda; order Sepiida; family Sepiidae; genus Acanthosepion; species Acanthosepion pharaonis. The sequence goes on from CAHIKZ030005477.1 coordinate 1,045,810, forward strand.
CTCTCAAATTAGCCTCTTGTCTTGAGTGTCTATTGGGACTCAAGCTCGTATTGGAAACACGTAGATGATTCATCTTCAAAAGGCTGGGAAAATGTTCGGGTCCTTGTATCGGTCCAGAAAATACCTGACTACTCCTCCCATGCTCTATCGTTACAAGAGGAAAGAAGATGAAAGCCAAATATGTAGTATTGCTTCCATATATGAGCTTTCTAGATCCGACAGCGTTTAAGTGGCCTTTTGGGTGATGGATTATTTCCCGCACTAACAGCCATTTCATTAATACTTGGTATGACGACAAACTACATTCATCAATCTTTGATCGGGTGATTTGAGGTTCCGAGGAGTGTGGAATCATATTTTATTTACCGTTGCTTTTAAATCCACCGTGACCTGCGATGGTTTTACCTGTTAGAGCCCCAGCAATGGATAAATAATGAACGCCCCCGAACGAAAAGAAATCCCTATGAAAATATAAAATTTACCGGCAATACATTTTTATATAACAGAATAACCAACAATATATATTTATAAAAAATGACCAACAATATATATTTATATTAAAATGACCAAAAATATATATTTATAGGAAAATGACCAACAATATATATTTATAGTAAAATGACTAACAATATATATTTATATTAAAATGACCAACAATATATATTTAAAGGAAAATGACCAACAATATATATTTATATTAAAATGACCAACAATATATATTTAAAGGAAAATGACCAACAATATATATTTATAGGAAAATGACCAACATTATATATTTAAAGGAAAATGACCAACAATATATATTTCTATTAATATGACCAATAATATATATTTAAAGGAAAATGACCAACAATATATATTTATATTAAAATGACCAACAATATATATTTATAGGAAAATGACCAACAATATATATTTATATTAAAATGACCAACAATATATATTTAGAGTAAAATGACCAAAAATATATATTTATACTAAAATGACCAACAATACATATTAATAGTAAAATGACCAACAATATATATTTTTAGGAAAATGACCAACAATACATACCTTCTCTGCTGCTACAATTCTTAAATCCTCCTCTGTGGCAATTCTTACTCCCTCTGACGCTGCAATTCATATTTTCTTCTATATTGCAATTCTTACTTCTTCCTCCACCTCACCAATTATTATCTCCTCCTCTGCTACAATTCTTACATCCTTCTTTGTTGCAATTCTTCTTACTCCACTTCTGCAAATATTGTCTACTTCTCTGCTACAATTCTTACATTGTCCTCTGTTGCAATTTATACTTCCTTCTACTCTGCAACTGGTACTTCTTCCTCCACCTCTCCAATTCTTATCTCCTCCTCTGCTAAAAATCTTACATCCTCCTCTGTTGAAATTCTTACTTTCCACTCCGTTGCAATTCTAATTTCATCCTCAGCTACAGTTCTTATTCCTCCTCTACCATTGAAACAACCTCATTCAGTAACTCTCTACCTTGAGTGGTTCTTGGTCCTTGTATTGGGTGAACAATAGCATACAAAACGAAATGCGCAATATATACAATCAGCAGTTTTGCTCAGAATTACAATTTCGCTCGGGGAAATGCAACCATTTCGCTTTTGTTCAAACAAAAGTAAACGCTAGTCTTTTTTTGATAACAAAATACAGTTTTTGTGTTCGCAATGAGCCTGCCATAGAACCCACAATATTCTCAAAGTCAAAATCAAAATTGTAAGAAGGTCACAGTTCCACGAAAAAGCGCCCACATTACTATTTTCGAACAGATGGGAAATGCCCGTTTGGTAGCTGACACTGATTAATCATTTCGACTCTTAGCAGTCGAAGCTGTGTGTATTCAGATGAGAAATAACATAATAGCAGTAATGTAACCATTAGGTAATCGGGCTCCATAATACATCAATTTGATTTCTATACAGTATATTTGTGTATTAATCCTCAAAATCTTTGTTTTGCAAAATCAGGACGAATAAAGGGATGGCTCAGTGAACGACCAGCGTACAGCAATAGCAACTCTAGTCAAATATAATTAATCAGTCATGTGTGAAAATCTTCTAATAATGGCTATATTCGAAAGCCTGGGTATGCTAATATAGCATACACGCATGCGCACGAAGAAAGTCAGACACACCTATCGCTGAAATCTTTCTTTTGATTTTACAAGGATATACATCCTGTACAGTGTCTAAGAGCCACTCGAGATAGAGGGTTACATTATTTATATATTTTAAATAAACATTCTGTTATATAGGAATAACGTGTCGCTGCCGAAACTTATGTTTGTACATAGGGGTCGCCAGTGAGCAAACACAGGCAATCTCATTATTAAATTTAGTAGACCACGTGACCATAGAGGAAATGCATATATGTAGGATCGTCATTCCTATTCTATCCTCTATTACTATTCGGATCACTATTTCTAGTCTATCCTCTATTACTATTCAGATCACCATTTCTAGTCTATCCTCTATTGCTATTCAGATCAACATTTCTAGTCTATCCTCTATTACTATTCAGATCAACATTTCTAGTCTATCCTCTATTACTATTCAGATCAACATTTCTAGTCTATCCTCTATTACTATACAGATCACCATTTCTAGTCGATCCTCTATTACTATACAGATCACCATTTCTAGTCGATCCTCTATTACTATTCAGATCACCATTTCTAGTCTATCCTCTATTACTATTCAGATCACCATTTCTAGTCTATCCTCTATTACAATTCACATCACCATTTCTAGTCTATCCTCTATTACTATACAGATCACCATTTCGAGTCTATCCTCTATTACTATACAGATCACCATTTCTAGTATATCCTCTATTACTATTCAAATCACCATTTCTAGTCTATCCTCTATTACTATACAGATCGGTATTCTCTCTTCATTTCTCTACACTATTCTCTATTCGGATCAATGCAGTGGTTACTTGTCGAGCGAGGATTATCGAGTAAATACTATTAGTGCGAGTGATATTCGAAGGCGTCTGACACCAAGATTGTTCAACGGCGTTAATATAGTTGTATCTGCGATTACAAAGTCTCTACTACAACGCGCATTACGAAAGTGACAACGAGTATTCGTTGACATTACAAAAGTGGCAAAGAGTGTTCGTTCACATCACAAAACATTCCATATTTATCTTTTTTACTTTATTACCTCTGTCGGTCTGCGCCTTCGGGAAATCTTAATAACGAATATCTGCTCTCCGGTAGGGATCGAACTTGTGTCCTCCTTTGTACGTGAAACCACCATTTGCTCTGGCGTGCTCTGAAGAACGTCATAGTTCAGCAGGGATCTATTTTCCATTTTCTTGGTGAGCAAGTGTGTCTTCCTTAAAAGGCAAAATTAAAGTCTGAAGTTCAATATAATAGACAGACATCCTGAAGAGTAAACTGAATAATTACAAAAAGACTTCTGTCTACGAAAGTTCTGTTTTCAGGTGTTGAATATAGCGTCTATCTAGTAAAGATCAATTTATATTTGTATAAATCCTCTCTCTCCCCTCTCTCTCTCTCTCTCTCTCTCTCTATATATATATATATATATATATATATATATATATATATATATATATATATATGATTTAATTAGGCTCCGTTGCAATAATTTATTTCACCAGAGAATTTCATTTTCCTCTGGATCGTCAGACTTCACTTTCAAAGGTGAAACAAAAAATGAAATTAAAATTTGCAATTTTGACGGGCAGCATTAAGCTTATATAAGTTGACATAGAAGGTAGTAAGAGATGGTATGAGAGACATGGTTGAGTTTAGAGAGGGAAGGGAGAGTTTTAAGGTTTATTTTTAGATTTCTTTTTATTATAATACATAATATTGAGGAAGGAGGGGGTAAGGATCAGACATTGACCTATTTAATCGGTCAACTCAAGGGAAATGATATGGGAAAAGGAAAAGGATAAAAAAAGGAAAACAAAAAAGGAGGAAGTAAAGAGAAAAGAGATGTACTTAGGGTTTTCGAAGGAAGAAGAGGAGTGGTAGAGCTTTAGCAATTTAGATAAAAACAGATTTTAACGTTTGATATATATATATATATATATATATATATATATATATATATATATATATATATGTGTGTGTGTGTGTGTGTGTATATATATATATATATATATATATGTGTGTGTGTGTGTGTGTGTGTGTGTGTGTGTGTGTGTAAGAAAACATATACATATATATTTATAAATGTAAAAGACAATAGAAAAACTGTAATATTAGCGCGTTTTGTTCAATGTGGACTTTTTCTAGACAAAAACGAAATGAATTTATTAAAAACGAAGTAACTAATAATAACAAAACTAAATGTCCTTAGCAACTGGACGAATTTAGAAAACGTTATTATATTCATATTGTCAACTGAAAATTACGTCAAGTACTGTCAAATGTGGAAATATTGTTTTTATTGTTATGCTTATGGATTCAGCTATTTTCTTTTGATTTCTTGATACTGTTCTGTACGTTTACTTGGGAAAGTAGTAATTTTGTTAAGAAAGGTTGAAATAAGGAAAAATGACTGGGCGTAGATTAATATTTGGATAATATTTGCCTTGAAAAAGTACACATTGGATGAAACTCGTAGGCTAATTATACAGTTTTCCTATTGTGTTTTACATTTATAAATATTGTCTTTTTCTACGCGTTAACTCAGAAATTTTTCATATATATATGTATATATTTTCTTTTAAAAGTTGATTTTCTCCTCCATATTCTTGTGAATTTAAAAGACTATACAAATCGCGGGTAGTCTCTTTTCTTCTAGGTGGATGTGAAACGTGGAGACTGTTAGCAGAAACAGAGAGAAGGATCCAAATCCGTTTGAGAACATTTCTTCTGTTGGTAACATAAAACCGATGAGTTTGTGCGGAAAAGAGTTGAAAGTTTTGCGGGCTACCAGGAACCTCTGCTCGTCACTGTCATATGGAAAGAAACGTTGTAAGGACACGTTATAAGGCATGGCAGCCTTTGCAAGACCATCATGCAAGGCACTGTTGTAGGTGGATATCGGTGAGGACGCCAACGCAAAAACCGGTTGGACAATGTCAAACAATGGGCAAGTATGATTATAACAGAACTGTTGATGTAATGCGGCTTCTGCATTCGGATTCCCTCTACGATTACAAATGCCAGGTGGATGCCAATGATAATATATATATATATATATATATATATATATATATATATATATATATATATATATATATATAGTAGAGGCCATAATATAAGGAACGGAAACAACAAAGACATAAATATGTGTATTACTTAAAAGTAATACATGATTAGCAATGAAATTTTTACCAAATAAAGATTAGGGTGTAATGCATAAATATTATACAAAGTTACAAAAATTTAAATAATAGTTTTTTATTAATTTAAGAAATATTTGGGTGCTAGTTTGGCTTGATATCTACAACTAAAAACTATCTACACCGTACAAAATTTATTTTGTAATGATATCTACAAAATAAAAGAGGTTCTATTTTGGCTTGTTATGTATTCCTTGTAGATAACGAGCCGAAGTAGCACCATGTTTTATTATGTAGACATCATTCCAAAATGAAAATTGTAGTGTAGATATTTTGATTGAAGATAACAAGCCAAACAAGATATTTCTTTCTTGTAGATAAGAAGCCAAAATAGTTGTTTTTTTCATTGTAAATAACAAGCCAATTTCTTTCTTGTAGATAACAAACCAAAGTAGTTTTTTATTGTAGATAACAAGCCAGATCTTTCTTGTAGATAACAAACCAAAGTAGTTGTTTTTTTTTCATTGTAGATAACAATCCAAAGATATTTCTTTCTTGTAGATAACAATCCAAAGTACCACCATTTTCACTATGTAAATATCATTCCAAAATAAATTGTATGGTGTAGAGATTTTCCCCTTGTTGATAACGAGCCAAAGTAGATATTTCTTCCTTGTAGATAACAAGCCAGGCGTAACGATTGTGTCATGAAACAGCCTGTCGCCTCTGAGTGTTGAGTTCAATATACATACGCTCTGTCACTGATATTGGGCACTTTATCCCATAAATATAGTGCACCTTAAAGCTATAGATATATAATTCCACACAACCAAAAATATCCAAAATTACTTCATGTGGGTATAAATCTATTTTAGCCAATGCTAAGTACGTTGATCTTATTCAACCCCGATGGGTGGACTGTATTTGTATCGGAATCAGACATTTAGAATTAGCAGAAAACAGATAAGTATCCTTGATAGATAAGAAAAACAAAACATCTTAGTATACTTCATTTAAAACATTGACATCAAGATTCAGAACATGTATCATCCATATTACAATGTTTTAAAATGAGTTACACGCTTTGGCGACAATTGTCCTTCTCCATAGCGGCAAACGCCTCCACGATAGCAGCCTTCAGAGAGTCGACCGTGTTCTGGGCCTGCTTGTTGGTCTTGGCCTAGATCACGCCCCAGAAGAAATAGTCAAGGAGGGCGGCCACAAGTCCGGCGACCAGTGGTGAGGAACATTGATGAGCAGCTACGCCTGAGCCGTCTTGGCCTTGTGTGCAGGAGGGGAGTCCTGCTGGAAGACGTAGGGGTGTTAGGTGGCGATCTCGTCCATCCTGGGCTTCACCACGCTCATCAGCACCTCCTGGTAGATCTCAGCGCTGACTCTCAGGCCCTTTTGAAAGAGGAATGGAGGCATGACGTCCCCTCTCTGGAAATGACGCCAAGGACCATTATGTAGGAGGGAAACTTCATATGCTTCACGACGGGAACCTCCTCGATGTCGTTCTGTCTGATGCTCGTCTGGTCCTGGATGAAATTCTTTTCATCAGAGAAGATCCTCAGCATCCCGGCGGACCCGGGCTTGAGCTCGTTCAGCAAAGCCGCTGCCTTGACCTTCCTCGACTCCTTGGAGGCATTCGTGATGAGCATGCGGTAGGAGGAGTAACCAATGTACTTCTTGATCGTTCGGCATATCATCGACTTGTGATAGCCCATGTCAGCGGCGACCTTGGCGTAGCTCTGGCTTCCATCATTGTCTTGTCTCTTCTTGACGGCGGCGACGAACTCGTCGGTCCTAACAGCCATAGAACGAACGTTGTGGGCCTTTCGTTTGACAGTAAACTCGTCCTTGTTCTCACACGCCTTTCACTTCCTCCAAATGGTCCTCTTGAACCTAAACCAGGCCATCACTTCCACAGGCTTCTTCCCGACTTGAAAAGAAGCTACTACCGCTGCTCTGCGCTCATATTCCATCCTGAAAAAGGCTAGAGAGAAAAACGTTAGTTAGTTGCAAACTGTCGTGTATCTGCATATACAAATTTTGTTTTTATTGCCAATTTCTTTTTCTTTTACTCAAGTGTCGGATTTTGCTGCAACACCCTGTACAAGCAAAACGAATACATTGTAGCGCGATTCTTATTAGGACAATAGCGTTAAACAATTCGAAGTTCAAGAATTATCAATTTTCGATTTAATTTGCAAATTAATAATAATAATGATAATCATGCAGAAATACAAGTAAAGCACACTGCACCGACTGAAACTGCAAAATATATAAAAAAGAAAACAAAAACAAATGCAACCGACCAGATACAGAAACAATGGCAAGATAAACCGCTTCATGGCCAATACTCTGCCCGTACCAAACAAGATGACGTCGACAAAACTCGTACCCATCAGTGGCTACGTAGTGCAGGGTTAAAACCTGAAACCGAATGCTTTTTCCTTGCTGCACAGGACCAATGCTTGTTAACTAGAAATTATCAAGCACATATACTAAAATATTGTGTTAGCCCAAAATGCAGGTTCTGTGATTATTACCCATAAACAATCGGTCAGTGGAAAATATCATGATGGCATTTTGTCATACCATATACCTATTCTATTGTAATGGACTCTCCCTTAGACAATAAGTAACAGTAGCAGTCGCCAGTTCGGGGTCAATTGTGTTGAGCAGGTCAGACGATATCGGACATTGAAGTACCAACCATCACAATTAGATTTGCTGCGTCATTAACTCTTATTTTCCAAGTTCCTAACGTTTTGTACGTTGAACCTAATTTAGGACGACTTCTTGAAATACAAGCCTCCACTGTGAAAAACTACTCCACAACATTTTGGCGAACGAGGATTCGAAACTCACACGGGAAAAGAAAAACTTTTCGTACGCCTAACCACAACATTCTGGCGAACGAGGACTCGTAATTCACACTGGAAAAGAAAGTTTTTTCGTTTACTTTACTACAACATTGACGACGAGGGATTCGTTTTTCAGACGGAGAAAGAAAGAAAAAAAGAAACTTTTCGTACGCCTAACTACAACATAAGCGACGAAGGAATTCGTAATTCATACGTAAGAAAATTTTTTTCGTTCACTCTATAACAATTTTGGCGACAAAGAATTCGAAATTCATACGAAAAAAAAATTTTTTTTTTTAGGAAAAAAGTTCGTTTCGCCATATACAACACTTTGCTACGAATGTATTTTGGTTTCATACGGAAAAAAAATTGTTGTTCACTATACAACACTTGTCAACGTGGATTCGTAACTCATACAGAAGTGAAAAAAAAAAATTCACCCGCCATAATAAACGTGGCGTACGTGGGATTGCGTTTCATATAGTGGAGAAAAAAAATTCGCTCACGTTATTTAGTGACGAAATTCGTGTTTCCTACGGAGGAAAAAAAAAATTTGCTCGTCAAATTTTCGGCGACAACAACACGGATTCACATAAAAAAAAGAAAGAAAAACAAAACTTTTCAAAGTTTTTTCGAAAGACAAAACTTCAACTTGCTGACGAAAAAATCAGTCGTATTCTTAACTGAGAAAAGAATTTTATTATTTTTTCTCGATAAGACAGTTTGCTCACATAGGTCACGAATTACAAATTCGTTTTGGACCCCCTCTACAATATTTAAGCATTGTGTAAACTTTTTGCGAAGATGGAGGAATGCAAAAATATATTCCAGGAATTTTAAGTTTCAGACGGAACAACAAAAGACAATACTGGACGTACAGAAAACATTCCAGATACAACTTCAGGAGGAAACCTTTAATAGACAGATTCCATTTCAACGAGAAATGGAACTGATGCATAGGGAGTTTCAAAGCAAAATTCTGGAAATAACTGAGAAGAGGAAAAAGAAAAATTTACTAAATGATTCTTTCCCAGAGAATACAATATGGAATTCGTTTGAAATATTCACGTACAGTCCAGACGAAGAAATAACTTTTGAAGAGTATTTTAAAAAATATACGGACGTGTATAACGAGGACTGCCACACGTGGTCTGAAGGAAAGAAGGTTAGACTTTTTTTTAAGCAAGTTAGGAACTGCTGCGCATAATAAATTGGTAAACTACATTTTACCGAAAAAAAAACTATGAGTTAACTTTTACCGAGGCGGTAAATATATTAAGTGAATTATTTAGTAAAAAGACATCTTTGTTTCACAAAAGGTGGAAATGTTTGAATCTGAAAGAGGATGAACAAGACTTCATAACGTATGCAGCTAATGTGAACAAGCATTGTGAAGAATTCAAACTAGCAGAATTAAGCTCTGACAATTTCAAGTGTTTGATATTTGTCCAGGGTTTTGTTTCAGAAAGAGACGCAGAATTGAGAAAATTGGTACTTTCAAAATTGGAAAACGAACCGAGGATTTCGGTACAGAGTTTGGCAGAAGACTGCACAAGATCTTAGCGTAAAGAAAGACTCGAAAAAGATAGAACAGTCTGGCGCTTCGCATGTAAGAAAAATACGCTACAAAAAAAGAAAGTCAGTTTACCAAAAAGAATTCTAAAATTGCGGATTATCAAACTCCCGAAGCCATGTTTTGCTTGCGGTGAACTTCACTGGTATAGATATTGCAATTTTAGGAATAAAAAATGTTTCAACTGTGAAAAAGTGGGGCATAAAAGCTCGCACTGCAGGTCAAAAAATAAAGACAATAAGAAAATTAAAGTCCGAAGTGAACGACGGAATAACTAGAAAATTTGTTACCGTCGAAATAAGTAATAAAAATATAAAAACGCAACTCGACACCGTTTCCGACGTATCATAAATTTGAATACGTGGAAGAAGTTGGGGAAACCAACTTTAATGAAGACAAATAAAATCGCGAGATCAGTGACAAGAGAAAAAATACAATTTATTGGAGAATTTGTTACAAACGTCACGTTAAATAAAAAAACGCGAAAAGCTAAACTATTTGTAATAAAAAATACCACGAACTTACTTGGTACCGATTGGATAACAGAATTTCAATTATGGGATTTATCAATAAATTCTTTCTGTTACAAGGTTGAAAAATTAAACTACGAAGCTCAAAAATTAGTTAGAAAACTAAAGAGAATTTTTCCTACTGTTTTTTTTTCTCCAGGTTTGGGAACGTGTACCAAGATTGAAGCAAAATTACAGCCAAAACAAAACGCTCAGGCGGTATTCAAAAAGAAAAGGAATGTGCTGTTTGCTTCAATTGAACAGATAGATAAAGACAGATTAGAGAAAACTGGTTTATTTAAAAATATTGAATGGGTAACACCTACAATATACGTAAAAAACAAGCTTCAGAAAATAAAAATGAAGCCGACCCCGAAAAAAACTGAGGAACAAGTTACGCGCAACCAAGGACATGCAGTATTATTAAATGATTTAAGTCAACAAGAATCTACAGAAACTGTGAGTCCAACTTTAAGAAGTTCAAAGCGGAAGGTTGTTTCTGGTAACGCTTTGGAGATATATATAAAAAAAAAATAAATAAATAGAAAAGCGGATTGGCTATATGACGTACTTGGTGAAAGGGGAGAAACTCACGTGTAGTAAACGGATCAGACGACGTTTTTCAGACGTGGTTGACAGCGGTCCCGCGAAAAAAAAAAAAAAAAACGCCGATGAAGGTGATTTTTTAATAAGTTTGATCTAACAACCCCTGCAAATAATTTTACCTAAGGTACGTCGATCCAGAAGAAAAAAAAGGCAACTGATCATTTAAAAGTGGATCAAAAAACGTAGGAAATACGCTACGATGTTGTAAAGTTTTTTTTTGTGGGGGGGATGTCATACCATATACCTATTCTATTGTAATGGACTCTCCCCTAGACAATAAGTAGCAGTCGCCAGTTCGGGGTCAAGCAAGTCAGACTATATCGGACATTGAAGTACCAACCATCACAACTAGATTTGCTGCGTCATTAACTCTTATTTTCCAAGTTCCTAACGTTTTGTACGTCGAACCTAATTTAGGACGACTTATTAAAATACAAGCCTCCACTGTGAAAACTACTTCACAACCATTTCTGACCTTAGGTCTCTGGATGGGACCCGGAAAGACATTAGTACACACCAGAAGTCAAAAGAAATAAAATAAAAATGATAATATTAATAGCCAACAGACCTGATATTATCATAAAAGTCAAGAAATTACTGATGTGTATGATGTGTATGCTTACTAACATAGCAGTACCATCTGAGAAAAAAATAACAATAAAAGTTGTCCAAATACAAGGACCTGGAGATCGAGATTAACAGGATGTGGGGAATGAAGACCGAGACTGTACCTATAGTAATCAGGGCTCTGGGTCTCGTGAGAAAAGGAATGGACAATTTTACTAACATTGTCCCGGGTAACATCGCCATACAAGTTTGCCCAGAAGATCGGCCTACTAGAAACATCCCATATACTAAGAAAAGTGCTCGTATAGGGCCTAAGGACCATACTTTGGACCTGGCTCTACAGGATAAAAAGTAGGAAACATGATATAGACAAATAATAATAATAATATAATCATATAATATATAAAAATAAATTATAATATATTTCATAATATTATAAACTCTATCTATAAAAGGCAGGATGTGTGTGTGTAACGAATGCACGGCCGCAATTTTCGACGGATTTGCACCAAAATTTGACATGCACATGCTCCAAGTTAGCAGGAAGGCCAAGACCGACTTTGCTTTTCCCAGCTCCCATCGATAGTGGAAATAATCGATTTTTTATGCTTCTACGGCAGTTCTCATGTAGTTTGCGGCCGTTTTCTACTGGCCAGAGTGAGAGCCTATAGCTGGCTGCCACGAATAGGCAGGGAGATTCTATTAGCCAGCGTGAGAGCCAACAGCTGACTGACACGAATGTTAACTAGCATGCTAGCATACAAAAAAAATCGATAGCTGCATTCGTCACAAGTGGGAAAAATTTAAATCTGCATGGCACTTTACTTCAGTTGGCTCATTCGCTTGCTTAAACTCAACGTTGATTCTGATTCCTCAGAACTGGGTTGGGTCTGAAAAAGTATTTGTTGTTAACATTCTTTTTTCATTCGGTTTTTCCAGTTATGAGTCCTTTTTTTAAAGCTGATTGTTTTGTGTTCATTTTGTTTAGTTCTTTTTTCGTAACAGATTTAATATTTAGTATAGAGCTTAGAAAAAATTCGCAGTGCAAGATAGGCAAGAAGTAAGGCATGTAGCAACATCAGCACAACAAAGGGCACTCGTTTAAAGGCAAGGAAGGGCAAAAATATTTTAAATTCAAGTGATAGCGATTGCTGTATGAGTCGTACGATTTTTGAATCAAGCACGGGCAACGATTGAGCCATGCTGCTAGTAATATATATATATATATATATATATATATATATAATAATAATAATTTAATAATATAATAATGATCCAATTTGTTTTTAAGTTTGTGTTTCTGATAAAATCTGAAACGAAAACCATATCAGGACAGAAAGAAGAAATAAAAGCATTTCTACTTCTATTTGCCATTATTTACATTATTCGGACTATTGTCCTCATCTTTGTCACCATATTTATCACAACGTTTCGGCTGTTGTACGATCCGGCCTTCTTCAGGTGGTTGGAATGTCGAACTGAACCCTTTATTTCACTCACTGGGGTAGACTGTTCTAGTTCCACGTGCCATGTTTGATGAATGTCAGTTATCTCCTGTTAATTAATAAATATGGCGACAATACCTTGTATTCCCAAACGGTCACCCATCTAGATACTGACCAGACTCGACGTTGCTTAAATTTGGTGCACGTACAGGAACCGGTGTTGTAACGTGATATGTCCGTAAACCGTATTTCTTTTTTGGCTATTAATAATAAAATGTATGTTATATTAATGCAAAATGATTTAATATTAAACTTAATAATTATCGATGGCAGACTTTAAGAATATTTTTTTCCTTTTTTAGATGCTTCACACACCGAACCAAAAATCATAAAACATATCTAAGATGAACGGTTGCTAGTAATCCCACGTTTAGAGAAGGGGGTAGAAACGTCAATTATTTCCAATCAACTCCCCCCTTCCAACTCTTAGAAAGGCTGTTTTTATTTGGGCGCTATCCTGGCACTTTCTTTCCGCTAAAGTTAATTTCAACGCCACTTTTTCTCAATACCGGTCTAGAAAACCTGTTTCAATTTTCATAGACCAGAATGGCTTCGCTGTGAATTACACTTGCTGTCGGGCGAAATTTGATCGGCTTAAAGCACAAACCACTTAGGGAGAAAAGGGTAACAAGAAAGATGTAGCCATTTTTATTCCTGTGTGACTTAGTCAACGTTCAAAAGCCCGGGAAAGCGAATGAAAGTACAACGAAATAGGACAGAATGATTACTCAAACGGAAATACATTTCGATCATTTTATTCTAGCCTCTTCACACACACACACACACACACACACATACATATATATATATATATATATATATATATATATATATATATATATATATATATATAGGTGTTTTAAAAATACTCTTACAAACTTTGGGGGCGAGTTTCTGACACCAAAACAAGGACAAATTTTCATACAAAAATATCTGCAAATCTTCCGTTTTTGAGTTATTAAATTTTAAGAAAGTTTGCGGTAGATAGAGTTGTGTTACAATGTCGACTAGGTTTCATTTGTCAGTCATATATATATATTTGTGGCTAGTCGTTTAACGTGTGTAGCAGGCAGATATGAGTTTTAAGTACGGACGCGCTAATGGTAATGGATGCGTGGCTGCACGGCTGTATCAGATTGCGTTTCCAAAACGAAGAACAGCCGAGTCATCCAAGGTTTGCTGCTGTTTATCGACGCGATGCTGAGACAAGATCCGTGGGACCCTAAAGTTTATAAAAGTATTTTTGGCTTGTATCATCGGTCCTTACCTATAACTACAGAATGAACTCTTCCTAACACTATGTATACTACGCCTCTCAAGAGAGAGGGTGGAATCAAGCCGAGCTTCTCGGCTTGACGGTCGAACTCTCTGCCTCTGAGCAGAGAGGAACCCGGACGAGGCTCCGCCGAAGGGCAGAGTCTCGTTCGGGGAGGTTGACCAACCCGATCCCGTTTATACGCGTTCTACGGGCATTTTTTGGCCGAGCCTACGGGCTCGGGAAACCCACGTTAAACTTGGCCTTGTGCCACATGCATCCTCGTGGGTGGTGGCTAGATACCGAATCGAGTCGAGCCGATAGTAGTTCACTCCAAACCAGACTGACAGTCATACTAACACCTTCCACATCTTGTATTATTATTTCGTGTAATATACCTTCCTTATTTCTACTCTTGTGTTCGTGTTGTTCTTCCTTGGTCCTAATCTGGACCATAAAAGATTATATCATGGATTGTACATTTAACAACCGTCTATTGTAAACTTTAAACTTAATAAACTCTAATAAGAAGCTATTTGCGGATATATGTTTATATGAACTTTTGTCGTTGTTTTGGCGTGATGAATCCGCTCCAACGTTTGCAAAAATATTTTTATACACCCTAAAATATATATATATATATATATATATATATATATATATGACATGCTAATAAACAAGTAGGAAACTGGTATTAATCTAACGTTTAAAGCTTCGTCAGAGACCAAGATAGAAATGAGGAAAATGATAAAAAGCAAATACCCGCAGATTAATATATATATATATATATATATATATATATATAAGAGTAATAAATCCGTTGATATATAATCCACGCTCACACCAACTGAACTATAGAGAACCAGTTGATAAAGCTAGGCAGAAATTGTGCTTATATATATATATATATATATATATATATATATGATTAGCAGTTGATTAGGCAAGGCCAAAATATATATATATATACACACACACACACACACACACACATATATATATATATATATATATATATATATATATATATTATGACCAGTAGTTGATGAGGCTAGGCCAAAATTGTGCTTATATATATGTATATATATATATATATATATATAACCACAATTTTGGCCTGGCCTTATCAAGTGGTTCTATTGGTGTGAGTGTGTCGGGTCTCATGGTAGCTCTCTCTCTCTCTGTACAGTGTGACGCAGGTTTGAATCCTGCCGGAGAGTACATCTTTTTCTTTAATAAGACTTTTTGAGCATTACTTTGTTTTGTTTTATGGTGTACAATGTGTTATTTAATGCCGACATGATTTTTATTGCTGGTAATATTTTTTTCCCAAATATCTATTTCTGGTAATAATTTTTCTTCAAATATTTTTTGCTGGTAATAATTTTTTACAAAATAATTATGGTATTAAAACCTATTTTAACAATTTCGTAGGTGTTTTGACCCCAGTTTGGGGGTTAACTATTTACCCATATTTGGGACCCTAACAGGTGATACCGCCTCAAGTCAGCGTGGATCTGGGAACCCCAGCAATTAAGAGGTGGTTCCCCGCTCCCCAATGCCTCCTGATCAGAGGCCTTGCTATTGGACGTAATTTATCGTCTTACCCAGGACGCGGGTGTAGTTTATCGTCATACCCAAGACGGATATATTTTTGAACAAAAATTACAATCAGTACATTTTTCTGGATGAAATTATTAATGCTCCCAAATAAATTTCAGGAATTAAATGACCTATAAGGAGTTGGTATGCTGCTAAACAAACAATATTGCACCTCGCAAATTTGGCTTCAAAGATTATTGGCGTCTCTGCAAGAGCGTATTGAACAAGTGCAAACCCTCTATACCTCCTTTGTTCAACCACTTCAAAGTCCTGACCTCCTCTGCCGACAACGCTGAATGCTTTGCTCCGAAATTTTCATTCAACTCAACGCTCGACTCTTCCGGTGTAGCCACACCCGACTTCCCTCTTAGAACTGAGGCCCTATTGAGTGGGTTACACATAACCCCGTCTTTGGTAATGGCCTTTTTCTCCTATTTAGTCCCCAACAAGGCTAGTGGTGGAGATTGGATACCAGCCATTGTCTTGAAGAAATGCGCGCCTGAACCGGCGCTCGCCCTCTCTAAACTATATAACTACTGCCTCAAGGAATCTTCTTTTCCTGACTGCTGGAAGTCCTCATCCATTGTTCCTGTTTTCAAGAAATCTGGCGACCACTCTGATCCCTCTAATTACCGTCCTATCAGTCTCCTACCTCTCTTCGGCAAAGTCTTCGAAGCCCCAATCAATACCGAAGTGGTTAACCACCTTACATCCCATGATCTGCAATATGGCTTCCGCTTTGCCCGATCTACAGCTGATGTGCTTACGGCCATCACTGAAACTGTCTACCAAGCTCTTCAAAATAACGGGGAAGCTCGTGCCGTGGCCCTAGACATCTCCAAAGCGTTTGATAGGGTTTGACATGCCGGCCTTCTTCGCAAGCTCCAGGGTCATGGAATTACGGGTCGATTGTTTGATCTAATACAATCATTTCTGTCAAACGGTGAATTGAAGATCGTTCTCAACGGATTCTCCTCCAGTTCCTATCCCACGAACGCAGGTGCTCCTCAAGGCTCCATCCTAGGCTCCACTCTATTCCTTATCTACATAAATGACCTTCTTGACGCCATAAATTCCCAAGTTGGCATCTACGCGGATGACACAACAATTTACTCCTGCCTCAAAAACAAATCTAGTGTCGCTGACAAAACTAACCTGGCCGTGCGTCTCGAAAAGGACGTGAACTGGGGCAGGAATTGGCTGGTCAACTTTAATGCCTCAAAAACAAAACTGCTCTCTATTAATCACCAGAGATCCTCCCCTGCCTTCGATTAGAATGTCTGACGCTCAACTTCTTGAGAGCACCTCTCTGCGGCTGATCGGTCTCACGTTGAATGCTGACCTAAGATGGAACAATTACATTGAGTCAATTGCTTCGTCCACCGCAAAGAAAGTTGGCTCCCTGTGCCGCGCCTAGAAGTTTTTCTCCCCGGAATCGATCCTCCAGATCTACAAATCAACAATTCGCTCTTGCATGGAGTATTGCTGCCATATATGGTCTGGAGCCCCTTCTGTTTGCCCCGGGGTTCTTGATAGGCTCCAGAGGCGGATATGCAATATAATTGACCCTGTTTTGGCATCTCGTCTACAGTCACTTTCTCACAGACGCGCCGTCGTCTCTCTCTGTCGTTTTTTTTATAAATACTTTCATGGCAATTACTCCAAGGAGCTGCATTCTCTGGTTCCCAGACTTCAGCTCTCACCCTTTGACTGTCGAAACTACTAAATGTAGCCGTCTCTTCTACTCCAATAGCTTCATGTCTCGCACCTCTCGCCTGTGGAACTCCCTTGCCTATTCCAGTTTCCCTGAGAGCCATAATCTCCAACTATTCAAATGTAATGTCAATCGACATCTCCATTTGCCTTGATCTATCCACTACCCTTCTCCTCATCCTTTCCTCTATCACTCCTATCTGATCTTCCTCCAAATATTCTGTAACCCCTTGCGTCCTAGTGGTTTGCCGCCTTGCTTGGGGTAAAACGCTTAAAAAAAAAAAGAGAAGACATCCCAAACGTTTGCCCCGTTATTTCATCGGCAGTATTTTGTGTTGGTTCGACTATGGAAAAATGATTCATCACAATTGTCCGTTTTGGGCAGGTGAACATTCACATTACGTCCAACAATGGGAAAGAGGTTCACTTAAAAATAATTACTGGAATCGTTTAACCATACCTAAAATGTATGCACCTTTTTCCATCAATGGGAAAAGAACTTGCTCCAGGTTAATTTTTTGATGTTTTTGAAAATAGCGACGATGTACGGAGTTTAGTCCAACCGATGGAAAGGGACTCATTTAAGTTTAGATTGTGAATGTCTTTCACAATACCAACGATTTATGGAACAATTTTTTTTTGCGGAACCTATATTTAGAAGGACCTGTTAGTCTGCACATGCTTCTAGAATCGCGAACGCAGATAAAGTAAATCGTTTCAATACGATTATAACACAAGTGTTCGGGATTATACGAATGAACGGATTCCAAATCGGTCGATTGGACATGGAACTAACTGACCATGGCCAACAAGATCACCAGATATAACCCCTTTGGATTTTCTTGGCTTGGAGCTATATTAAATCGCAAGTCTACTAAAGGATGTTAACGACACAATTGCTCAAGGGTATCTTTCAAAATGGTTCTGAACGATATAATGTAATCTTTCATTCTTTTATTAGTTTTGTGAAAATTTCAACACCCCCCTAAGAAAGGTACAGTGTTTATGGATATAAAACACAGACATATATACACAGGTAAATGGACACACACACACACACATATATATATATATATATATATATATATATATATTACTCTACCGTGCCACACACACACACACACACACACACACACACACACACACACACATATATATATATATATATATATATATATATATATATATATATATATATATATATATATATAGATAGATAGATAGATACACCTAGTGAGCCAGACAAACCTACCTAGGTTTCATTTAAACGGATCGTCAGGAAAGTTTCCCTGACGATCCGTTTAGGTAGGTTTGTCTGGCTCACTAGGTGTATCTAGGTCTGCTCTACGGTTGTATTGAGCTCTTTTGTTTGTTAGTTGTTACCCGTATCGGGTTTTTTTCTTTGGGCTTCAGACCTGCATCTGTGCGATTTTTTGTCGGCATAAGTTCTTGTTTGTAGCACTTTCTTTTTTTAAAACCTTTTTTTCCCGCGAGATTGATTTGATTAGTAAATCAAAAATTCGAGGGTTTTTCGAAACGAGTCTAGTTATCTATATTTATATGTATATATATATATATATATATATATATATATATATGTGTGTGTGTGTGTGTGTGTGTGTGTGTGTGTATTTAGGCAGCAATCCTTCTTTCATTTTTCATTGAAAACGACAGACAAGGTGCTTTTATTTAGTTTTTTATACAATTTCTCATGCCACCTAATATCTTTTTTTCTTTTCTGATGATAAATTATATAAAAACTGTCCGAATGTTCTTTTTATCCGAGCGCTTTCGGCAATACATTTAGCCATTTTCATGGATTATTATTTTAACTGTTAAAATAAGAAATAGTTTGTTGTATGTATGTTTTATAAAATAATCCTTGAAAATGGCTAAATGTATAGCCGAAAGCGCTCGGATAAAAAGAACATTCGGAGAGTTTTTATAGAATTTATCATCCGAAAAGGAAAAGAATTATTAGATCGCATGAGAAATTGTATAAAAAACTAATTTAAAGCACCTTTTGTCTGTCGTTTTCAATGAAATATATATATATATATATATATATATATATATATATATATATATATATATAGTGCACAGTGTATCTGTATTCGGCTTTTCGAAAAGTTTGGTTATTTCTGCACAAAGCCTATAATTAAATCATATGTGCAGTTGTCTGGCTGTCGGTTCCTAGGAACTGAGTCGCTTGACACTCATACGTCGAATACGACGGGAGAGTCCAGCATATGTATGTTGTAGAGTAGCTAGCACGCCTTCGCCACACTTACCAGATGGCTTGGTTCATAGACTTAAATCGTCAAAGATTCAACAGTTGATTAATAAGTTGATACTAAACTGAGTAATATTCGGACTGATCTTACTTCGTTTAGCTATACATCATTTGATGTTCCTCTATTCCTCGTAAGTTGCCTTGTGACTTATTGTGCTGTGTTTTTTGTATGTATCCGTTAGCACCAGATACTGGTGCTGTTACCCGAGGTGGTAGCATCCGTTAAGGTCCCAAATATAAGCAAATAGTTAACCTCCAATCTCGGGTCAAAATACTGTGAATGTGTAAAAATTGGTTTTAATACCAGCAATATATTTTTGAAAAAAAAATGTTAGCAGTAATAAAAATCTCGTCGGCATTAACTAACCCACTAAGGTTGATATGCCGTAAAACAAAACAAACTAAATCATTACAGAGATGAATGGTTGATTTATAAATATGTAAGACGGATTCTTGCGAGAAAAAAATTATTTAGAGCGACCCAGGAAATGAACAGCAGACTTAACATTTTTATTCAATATAATCGTTCCACTCTAGCCAGTGGAAAACGTGGCACTAAGAAAGTGCAATGGTTTTCCTGGGAGTTAGCATCAGGCATGCTGATGGAAGCCGAAAAAGGATACTTAATTATGATTAATAGATAGCAGTTTCGTTTTGAAGCCGTTGACATTTACTAAGCATTCCTTGCTGAAATTATCGCCTTACGGTAACAATTCTTAAATTATTGCCTGCTGACTTTATTCGAAACATTTATTTGCTAAATTCCCTCTATTTTTGTTCTACTTGACAAACTATTTTTTACGATATCTAAGCAGTGTAATATATACCAGTACAAAACGAGCTCGAGTCGAGTCGAGTCAAGTTCAAATTCAGGTCTCGTCTATTGCGTCCGACTATGCACAAATTCCCTTAGGAAACGCATAAATCCGTCTATGTTCCCCAATTTATGGGCTAAATAGCAGAGTATACATGGTTCTCTAGATTTGACTGGCAGCCAATATAGGAGCATGAAAACCATACAAACCCTTTGCCGTCCACAAACGATCAAACCTGATGCACATACAAAAAAAAATCCCTGTGATGAAATTAAATAAATCAACCCCGACTGACAAAATATAATTTCTTTAAGTATTTCACCCCAAGCAAGGCAAGAGTGCCACTATCACGCCAGGGGTTACAGAGAGTGAGAGCAAGGCTAAAGATGAGTGTTTGAGAAAAGGATAAAGAAAAGCATGGGGATCAAAATGTGTCGATTGGCATTACATTTGAATATTTAAAGATTATAACTATCAGGGAAGCAAGAACGAGGAAAGGAGTTCCACTGTCGGGAAGTGCGAGAGAATAAGCTGTTGGAGTAATTGTTTCGACAGTGAAAGAGTGGGACCGAGATGCCAACCTAGTAGTACGCTTAAATTCATGCAGCTGGGGTACCAGTGAAAGTTGTTCGTCAGAGCAGATGCCATGAAAATATTTGTAGAAAATACAGAAGGAAGCCATATCACGTCTGTGAGAAAGTGACTGTAGACGAGTTACCAGATCAGGACCTATCACATTGCATATCTGTCTCTGGATTTTGTTGAGGACCTAGAGATGAACATCTGGGGCACTGAACTATATATGGCAACAGTATCCAATGCAAGGATGATTTGTAGATTTGAAGGATCGACTTGGCGCGACACTTATAAGAAGAAAAAACGCAAATTTTAACCTGAGAAAATAGTGGCTTTCGATATTTTAAAGCAAAGTAATGTAAAGACTTTGTCGTAGTTAACTCCTCTTTAATTTCCTAATTGTCCAAATTGTTCCTAGGGGGCGCTCTCCCGACACTTTATATAATTGAGGAGACCCTGCCTCATTCTTTTTTTTTTTTTTTTTCACTTCCCATATTTCAGCGGACGCTACGACAATGTAGGCTTTCGCAAAAGATTGCGTTTTCCTATTTTTGGGGAGCACTATGCGTTTCCTTGGGGGAACGCCATGAAACATAAACACACACACACACACACACACACACACATACGCACGTACGTACGAAAATTCACTCACGCATTTCTTGGAACGCAAACATTACACAGTTATTTGTTACACATACACCTTATTGTTTTTGTAATTTGTATCCGTTTGTTAATATACATATACCTGTTTATATATATATATATATATATATATATATATATATATATATATAGTTAGTTAGTTAGTTAGTTAGTTAATTCCCTGACGATCCGCTTAGGTGAAACCTTGGTAGGTTTGTCTGGCTCTCTAGGTTTAACTAGGTCCGCTCTACGCATTGAATTGAGCACTATTTAGTTATTTTGGGGACTCACATCGGGTTTTTTTTCTTTGGCCCTTGAACTCGTATGCTGGACGATTATTTTCGATTAATGTACATGTTCTTGGTTCTTTCTCTTTTTTTAAAATTTGGTGTTGGCTTGTTTATTTGCAAATCAATATACCGAAGGTTTTCCGAGCGAGTATAGTTTCTTATACTTATAAGATTTTATATATATATATATATATATATATATATATATATATATATATATGACGTCACACATTATGAAATGGACAAAGTCCGACAATTATTTTAAGACATTTTTATGTTTATACATTCTTTTTATAGATACAAATATTTAAGTAAATGCTCTGTTTATAATAAACAGTCTGAAAAAACATTTACCGGCCTGAATATCCGAGAAATTTTCTGTGACATAAAATGTCTTAAAATAATTGTCGGACTTTGTCCATTTCATAATGTGTGACGTCATTTCTTTACATTTGATACGCCATGAGCAGATATGAATGTACGCGAGAAATTCATGGAAGATTGAAGTTTAAATACAATAAATTCGACCTTGCTAACCTACCGCGCCTCTGTGGCCAAATCGGTAAAGGCACGTCAAGCTAAATGACGGTTCTGTATAGGTTCGAATCCTGTCGGAGGACAAATATTTTCTGTGAAAATTTCTCTGACATTCAGGCCGGTAAATGTTGTTTAATACTGTTTATTATAAACAGAGCATTTACTTAAATATTTGTATCTATAAAAAGAATGTATAAAAATGTCTTAATATATATATTCGGTTTTTGCTTTCTTTTATATTTCTTTTGGATGGACTCATCTTGAGCCCGCCAAACACACTCTCCGCTATAACTTTGACCCTATTGAAGCACTTCTCAATAAAAAATTCGGTTTGAATGCTATTTAACACCGAGAACGTTCTTCCCCTAGGCAATACCGTTGAAAAGCTGAAGGATGAATCTTGTCACAATTGTGGGCCGTCTACTTTCGTTGAGACAATTTTTCAGCGCCTTCAGCTGGCTTATCATGAGATAGCGTTTACTGCGTCAATCAGAGATCGATATATGATAAATTATTCCCAGATATTAATTTCCTTTAGGTTATGGCTGAGCTTTATCATCCTTCAGTTTCGAGATTTTCTCACGTGAGACATGGATTCATGAATTTGTCAGTTGATAAAATACATTATATATTACTCGTTTATATTCAGAGACTTGTGGATTTGGTATTCACTAGAAGAGGAAAAATATTGGTCAAAATACTGGTATAATGTAAAGGATACATAGCTCAGTAATCATTTTTTTATGCAGAGTTCATTCAGACTGCCAATAATCTACAGCTTCCTTTCCATCCCCGCACCTATGGATTAAATAGTAAAACATGTTCTTGAAAATGATCCTCAAACATTTCTTAATGTGATATTCAATCGCAAAAAATAATTATTCTTGCAATCTAAAATATATTTCAACAAAGAGCATTGAAAAATCATAAAAATCAGATCAACAAAAAGAAAACATCTGTCTATATCTCTGAGATGAGGGATTATTATTACTTGCATTATTTACATTATTCGGTCTGTTATCCTTATCTTCATTGCCATAATCACAACGTTTCGGCCGCTGTACGCTCCGTCTTTCTTCAGGTGAATGGATCTCTGAGATGAGGTATTATGATTACTTGCATTATTTACATTATTCGGTCAGTTATCCTCATCTTCATTGCCATATTCACAACGTTTCGGCCGTTGTATGCTCCGGCCTTCTTCAGGTGATTGGGATTTCGAACCGAACCCTTTATTTCGTCCACCGGGGTAGATTGTTCTAGTTCCACGTTCCATGACTCTTCTGGGTGTCTCAGTTATTTCCCTTTAACTCAAATCTCCAAGTTTTTGCTTCACCACTGCTGTGGCCTGGCAATGAACTCACAACTCTTTGGGTTTAGTCATTGGATCTAACAACTTTTTTTTCTTTTTTTATCCACTAGGCTATGTGCCCACAGCAGTAGGACGATCGAAATGATGCGAATATGGAAAGGAAATTAGGGTAACTGTCCGAATAATGTAAATAATACAAGTAAAAAGAAAACACAGTTACATGTTTCTTTATTAAGAATTTAATTATTATAATTACTTATTTAATTATTATAACGACTTATTTAATTATTATAACTACTAGTGATACTGAAGTGTTTCCGTTGCTTTCTTTTCGATTGGAGTTCCGACAAGTCCTTTTAAAACTGCTATTGCCCAGAGCTAGAGAGTCCAGTCGACACTGCTATTTAATTCGTACCTAAGAGGGAGATAAGATGGGATCTTGCCTTTCCCAAGGGCATTAGTGCGAATGTGATCGCAACAGACTATGCAGGAATTTCAATTCTGCTCGTAGTTTACACTTTCCCCGCTTAGAGCCATTACATTATCCACATATTTACAATAAAATATACTGCATCGCAAAGGATTGGACAAATTCATCAGGGAAGTTCTAGTAGAGGGGTTAATAGGATTACTAACTCTAGTTATGAACGAAAACAAAACAAAAAAAATAAGCTTATCCTTTCACAGAAAGTACTATTTCTTTCCACTGCCAGCCAGATTATTTTCTTCTCTCTAAACAATAGTGTGCATTCTCGAAAGTGAATAACCAAAAAAGATTTCTCACAACCCACAAAATTAAACTTCAATATAATTTCCATGCCGTATGCGATTGTATAATTGCAGGTTGTGTGCATTTATAACATATACGCATTTATCATTTTCTGTGTATGTAATTATTAAATATATATAATACATAGTGTAGATACTCAATAGATTTCCTCTAGTATGTACTTATTACATTGCCTCGTGTATGTTCTTACCAAATTGCCTCCTGTATATTCATTACATTGCGACTAGTATGTTTATTATATTTGCTGTTGAATACGTTTGGTTGCGTTGTGTAAGCAGTTATTATCTTGTGTCACCTTTATATTATATTCGGTATATATTTGTTATATTGTTTTATGTGTATTTTTATCATATGAATTGCATTGTCATTTGTTACATTTTACTGTGTATATATTTATTGTATTCTCTTTGTAAACATTTCATATTGTACATAATTAACTATTTTCCATTTTGTCTATGTTATTAAACATGTGTAGGGCCTCATTGTTATTAATGGAGTGGAAGCGTTTCTTTTGGATTCCAATCAAACATCGCATATGATTTTCTGAAATCATCGCGGCCGTAAGTTTGGGTGGGGTCTAGGTTAACTCAATTGGGAAGATTGAACGCAGTCAACTCTCTTAGAGAAATTCCTGTAGATATAAGAATGTAACCGCAAACCTAATACATCTGTATTCTTAAATCATAGTTAAAAAAAAAAACAGTCAAGGAGAATAAATTATTGTTATCACTGTTAGGAACGTTATAATTGTAGCAATACAATTAATCACAAATGTTTAGGAGATGAATAGATAGCTTCTGTTTCCTTTTAAGCCAATTTAATGACTGGGAATTTTGTCTCCAGCCCATCTTTGAGTAAATTTTATGACCAGGATGTTTTAGGAATCCTATCACCAACTGACCTTTGAATTGACAGACATAAAATTTGGTTAGTGATTATAGATAGCTATAAACGTATGGTCCTTTGAAAAAAAAACTAACCACCGAAAATTTCTCAGGGTGGGCCCTCTTTCTGGTTGGTGGAACACGAGTGAGCGGAAAGAGATGATGGATGTCCCAGCCAATATCCATATAATGGGCTGTTAGTGAAACGGCCAGGAGTGAGTCAGGGACTAAAACGGCCGGTGAGTGTGTAGGTGTCTGATTTTCGTGGCCAGAACTTAGTGAGAACTTTGATAAAAAAAAAAAGAAATTCGCTTTCTCGAAGCGGAAGGTAGACATTTCAAGGTTAAGTGAGAAATCGTAATTTTTTTTGTTTGTTTTTTGCTACTTCTCGACCAAACAAGTGTCTTGAAAAGCATTTGGCGTTATTCTTTATTGACTTCGATAAGGCCCCTATTATTGAAACAAACCTGTGGGACATAGCGAACGGTAGTGTATTCGCACAGAGCCGACCTTGGATGTCTTCACAGATTGTTCAGTGACGTGCGGAGACGCATCATCATATAATATCGTTTTTCTTAAATTCGAAACAAATCTAACAGAAGAATCACTTTCTAATGAGTCAGACTGTTATATTTAACAGCCCCCCCCCCACGGGGGATGTATGTGGCACAAGGCCAAGTTTACCGTGGGTTCTCCGAGCCCGTAGGGTCGGCCAAAAATAGCCGCTTCGAACGCGTATAAACGTGTTCAGGGCCTGTCTACCTTCCCGGACGAATCTTTGCCCTTCGGCAAAGCCTCGTCCGAGTTCCTCTCTGCTCGAGGCAGAGAATTCGACAGTTGAACAATCTGGTCGATTGTTATATTTAACAGCCCCACCTACCTCACAAGGGATGTATTTGACACAAGGCCGAGTTTACCATGTGTTTTCCGAGCCTGTAGGCTCGCCCAAAAATATTCCCTTCGAACGCGTATAAACGGGTTCAGGGCCTGTCTACCTCCCTGGGCAAAACTTTGCCCTTCGGCAAAGCTTCCTCCAGGTTCCTCTCTGCTTAAGACAGAGAGTTTGACAGTAACGAATAATCTATTAGACTGTTCCAATGAGGTATCAGACTGTAACAATCGATTATTATATCCCATTGAAATAGCTTCGTGGAGGCATCAATTACACTAATGTTATGTTTAAGGTAGAAAGATAATTACATAGCGGTAAAAGATTTTAATTCACTGAATACTGACTTTTACTTTGTCTGTTTTCTTTTATCAAATTATCTCTCTTCTGTTATACTTGATTAACTTTCTTTTTTTTATGATGTGCTTGTATTTTAACGAAAAATGGTCCCGATTAGCCACTCTCAAATTGCCAATTTGTTGCGTTCACTTTTTCAAATTTTGGCGTGAACAGTATCGTATACACGACCAACTATCCACGAAAGGCTGTTAGTCAAGGTGAATGAATTCAAAGCTGACCTGAAGAGGGATTCGCTCTCTCAGGCTATTTTTCTTGCTCTCGATCAGTGTTTCTCAAAATTTTTAAACAATGGCACACCTAGTAGAAAATATAAAAAATATTACAGCACATTTAGCCAAATTTTTAAAGGATATAAATATAAATATCATGAAATAAAAACATAGATTTTTAAAAAGTACGCAAACAAATATAAAATTACTTTCTATTCTACTTTTTGTGCACTTTATTTATTGAGAAACCTGTGCCTCTTTTTTTTTTTACGCAATTTCGTGACAATATTTCACGGCACATTTAAGAGGACCGCGCGGTATCCTATTGTACCGCGGCCCTCCGGTTAAGAAACACTGCTTTAGATACACACACTCGCTTCTATAACACTAATATTTTACCGTACACGTAATTCGATGTTGCTATCACTTTTAGTTCTATTATAGCTCAAGTTTTGCTCTGCAGTTCTTTCAAGTACTGGAAGAAACTGTTTTCATTGTCAGTCATATGTGTGCTATTTCAACATCGATCTAGTCAAACTGCGATAATGTAATAAGCTGCTGCTATGCCGAACTGACCGAGGGTCCCTGCTATTGGCAAATAGCGAACCCCCAAACATTACACTATAAATGTATAAAAACACATTTTTATAGTAAAAATAGCAGTAATACATTTTTATATAAAAAAGGACCAACATAACATATTTATAGTAAAATGACCAGCAAGACATTTTAAAAGCGAAATAAACAGCAATACATTTTGTTTTATCTGCAGACAATTGTGTTCAAAATATAGGTGTTGATATGCAACTAAACAAAATCAACCAACCAACTATATTTTATAGACTATTCCTTAATTTTAGTTACATTTAGAATCGTATTATTAGTAACTGCACTATCCTGAAATTTTATTAGTATTGTCAACAGTTATTAATTGTTTTACCCGTATTTTTCTTATCGTAATTTTAGATATTTCCATAAGAGCCATTTTGCGATTACTTTTAGTACTTTTATGGCTCCAGTTTTTCTCTGGATTTCTTTCAAGTTCTGGAAGAAACTGTTTTCATTGTCATGACTGAGGATCACCAACACAAGTCATTGTATGGCTGGTCACACGTTTCCGACCAGGCATATCTATTAGGATATTTAGCTAATCCCTGTGGCACAGACCTCTTCTAGGACAACTTGCCAATATTGTTGCATCCACCTGCTCAGGCATATGTGTGTTATTTCAACGTTGATCTAGTCAAACTGTGATAATGTAATAAGCTGCAACTATGCCGTTTTGGTTTGGTTTGGTTTGGTTTGGTTTACGGCATATCAACCTCAATGGTTGCCGACAACTTTTTTTTTCTGGTAATGCTTTTTTGTCAAGAATCTATTTCTGGTAATATTTTTTCCTCAAAAAACGTATAGCTGGTAATATTATTTTTTTCAAAAACGTATTATCAGAGGCCTTGCTGTTGGACGTAGCTTATCGTCTTACCCAGGACGACAACTATGCCGAGAAAACGTTAAATAAAGTTACTGAGAGAGAGAGCGAGAGAGAGAGAGAGCATACTATGACGAGATCCCTAGTTTGAATAAAGCCCGAAACCTCGATTACGATTACTAACCCAACCAACGACGGTCTTAAGACTGTTCTCCGTCTACCCAAAATCAAATATAATGAACGAAATAGTTCCAGGAAAAATGGAAAAGACAAGGATAATTTACATAGAATAAAAAAAAAAGGTGACAATTGAAAATTTTATGATATATTATGAAAAAAGAAACCTGGGAGGCTTTGATACTCACATGTCAATTTGAAGACAAGGGGGGATATATAGAAACAGCAAATAAACCAGCAAACGGGATGGGCTAAATGGATGACAAAATTGTGAGTGGGAAGGACAGTAAAAAAAAAAACTACTGCGAAAAAGAGGTTGTGGAGAGCCGTGATCGCCTAGGTTCTGAAGAGAGGCGCACATAGAAGATAGGTTGGTAGACAGAAATAAAAAGGTTACTTATTTTCTGATCCCAAAGATTTTAGTTCTTTTTTATTTTCTACTTGTGATAATGATAATCTGTACTTGGTATTTGGACTAAGTCTTACCAAACATTCATACAAGTTTATCTCTGTATCCGTCGAGTGAGTAAGTTCGAGCAAGCCATTATGGAGCTTATTTCTTAGATAAGATAATGTCATTCTTACTCGATTCTTCGGGATTTCAGGCAGATTAGTATTGCCAGAAAGATTTCTGCCAAGTTTACCCAGGGAGACGATCGCTCAGAATTTGTAATTTAGCCAGACATTAATTTCGTTCAATTTTCTTTGGTTATCTATTTAGAATAGGACGTGGGCGTCTGACAGATATTTTGATTCAACCAAATCGCTGATAAGAATCATGTTCGTCATTAATCATTACCTGGGAGACTTTTGCGTGTGTGTGTGTGTGTGTGTGTGTGTTAATTTCATCATAAGACACTCGCTGAATCCTCAATCATTGCCTTTAGTGGACTCGACAACTTTCAACAGAAAAGCTTATCGTTGTCTGTTTCAATTTCTTTCAAATACAACAACTTTTTCCGCTTGCTTTTATTCGTTTTCATCAGAACAATTGCGACCGTCAATATTCACTTTCCACTATTTTCTCTCCCATTCATATCCCAAATCTCATTTATCATTAACCTTTTAACTTAATCCTCTACCTTGAGTGGCTGTCGTGCCTTGTACTGGGTGAAATTTAGTAGTAAAAATCAATAGACACACGTACATTACTTCATCTTTAGAAGACTCATTAACCGTACTTTAGCGGTTTTTAACAAATCTTTATCTAGTACAATGCTCGAGAGACACTCAAGATAGAGGGTTACTAGATGAGGTGTGTGATATGGATGTAAGAGCAGGAAGTGAATGTTATGAAGATACGGAAGGTCAATCTTCCATATCTTCACTACACACTCTTTATCATACACCTCATTTACTAACCCTCTATCTAGAGTGGTTGTTGCGCCTTGAGCCTTGTACTTGAGCTTTGTACTTGCCTTGAAGAGGTTATCGTTTTAGTGTTCGGGGAATCATTCAAAATGGTAGTTTGTTCTAAAATTTCTTGGGGAAAAGCTGTATGAGTAGAACTGGAACATGGAGGGAATGAGGATGCTTCGACTCTGTGGATGTTGTACGGAGGTTCTTAGCTGGAAAAAAAATTTGATCTGTTAGAACTAAAGATTGGAATTCAATTTGTATGGAAATAACGATAGAATGGCACTAGATTTACCAGGTTGCGTCTGTGGAAAGAGTTGGCAGAGTGGGAAATTAAGAAAAAAAATATTACCAGCAACACATTTTTCAAGAAAAATATTGTTACCAGCAATGCATTTTTCAAGAAAAAAATTGTTACCAGCAATACATTTTTCAAGAAAAATATTGTTACCAGCAATGCATTTTTTAAGATAAAAATTATTATCAGCAATACATTTTTCAAGAAAAAAAACTATTATATTACCAGCAATAGTTTTTTTTTTAAATATTACCAGCAATAAAAAATCTTGTCGGCATTAAAGAACCCATTGAGGATGAAATGTCGTAAACAAACCAAACCAAACCAACCCGCAATTTTCACATATTAAATTTAGTTGTTTCCATAAGAGCTATTCAGGCCATCAATCTAAGTCCTTTAATAAACGGCTCCGATCGGAAATAAAGAATATACACTAGACATGGCTTACAACCTTTTTTATCGATGTACCATAGTTGTGGTGGAAATTATTATAGTAAAAACTTGTAGAAATTTTTTAAAAAAATACCTATTGTTAAAAAAGTGCGCAGAGTAGATGTGGCTGGCTCCAAGGCTTGAACTCTGCAAATTACTACGTCACCAAATTCCTAAGCCACAGCTCTAAACCATTATGCTGTTTCCCGGGGGGGGGGACAATTCTGAGCTACAACCTAACCTGCCCGCTGATTAGTACTGCTACTGCATGCTAAGCTTGACTGCCATCAAGGAGTTTCTTCTGATGTTTGTTGCTGTTGTTGAAATCTTTCTATATCAAGGGAAATAACTGAGACACCCATAAGAGGCATGGCATGTGGAGCTAGAAGAATCGACCCCTGGGCGAATTAAAGGGTCGACCCGAAATACCAATCACTTGAAGAAGGCCGGAACATATAACTGCCGACCAGAGGGGAAAAAATTCAGTCTATGTATTACTTTATTGGGGATATCAGGTGCCAGGGATAAACTCTATCTTTCCTCTATGTATGATATATTGCATTGGTGGGGAGAACCCCCTGGGGCGTAACTTAACTTATATATCGATATCGTCGAACATCTCTTGCTCAAATGTACGTGTAACGGGAACGCTTGGAAGAAAGAATTATTCCCTCATTTGTATTTCCCCTGTTATAGGCTTTATCATATAATAACACCGATCTTTCACGGACAGAACGGAATGGCTGAAAGGAAAAAGAATGACAGACACGCTTTGTTCTCAGAGAGATTTTATAATAGTAAGACATACACAAAACTATATACACGGGTCTCACGCGGAAAACAGTATATCACGTATATCTACCCAGCACAGCAATATGCAAGGAGAAACAAAAAGTAAGGGTCTTATATATAATATGGAGATACTCCTATACTGGAGAAGCCATTTTTGAAACTCCAGATTCAAACAGGCCGAATTCATCTTTGTCCCTGGTAAGGGCATATTCCAGAAACGGCAAACAGCGAATCTTAGGTTTTCCCAAATTGCGAGTTGGAGTTTCATTTTTTTTCTCGGAAAACCGCATCATGGACTTGTAAGCTGCGAGGGAGGCAGGTTTGGCCTCTTTCCGGGTCATGGGGACCGAGCTAAAAAAAAAAAGCAGCTTTATCATCTGGTTGCTGTAAACGAACTGAAATTGACTGGCACTTTCGTCACTTTATGGAGTGACGTCATTAAGCCGACCTGAAATGACCTATAGGAGTTATCTACACCAAAGGGAGATAAGCGCCTTCTGTATCTTTACACCCGACTTTTGTATCCTCACACCAGGCTCGAAGTCATTTCAGCCCAGTAAGGAGAAAAATCCAACGAGGAACATGGATGAGTAATAAATATTAAAGCATGAACGAGGCTTCATCTTTTTTTTTTTTTTAATTCTGTTCCTTGTTGCAGTGACACTCTGAGATTGCAATTATTTTCTTTCTTTCTTTTTTTCTACTGTGTGTAAGCCAACGACGGAATAATGGAGATTTAACAAAGATTAACACGCATCGGTAGAAGCCGCTTTGGCGTGAGGCAATCGCTAGTCTGGGTGACCATTACTAATAAGCAATTATTTCGATCCTCACTGGGTGTCCCATACTTGTAGTGTTGTGCCAAATTAACGTATATTTTGGAAATAACAAATATCATTGCTAGAAGGTGCATCGTCGGGGGTAATGGTTAACGAGCTAGTCTAGTTGATCTTTACTAATGTGTAGTGATTTCGATACACAGTGACTACTCTATTTTTTGTAGTCTAGTGCCAATCCTAACTCAAGTTTCATAAGTAGCAACTAGTATGACTGAAAAACAGGTATTAGTTACTTTATTGTGCAGAGTATCAAAAGAAGACAAGATTTTGAAACGGGGGAACATTAATTAATTAAAGTCGTTTTTTTTAATTAGCCGGCAAGCAGCGAAAACACTCATTAAACCCCGTAATGCGGAACATGTCCACTTTAACAATTACTAGTTAAAAATTAATTAGTATTAATCAACAATATTCATAGAGGAAATGAAAAAAAAAAGGTGTATAACTTTTTAGTTGATAGAAATTACTTTCATGCTGTTATATTGGGCATGTCTACACATAAAACTTCCAGCAAGAAATAAACTATAACGGATAAATATTAATTATGAATTCAAATGATCTACACGAAACATTGTTCCGGTTGAAATCATATACATTAATAACTAGCAGTAGAGCCCGGCGTTGCCCGGGGATGTAACAGTAAGAGACAGATCAAGTATCCAGCATCATAAAGACTGAAAAATAAAATTGACAAAGATTATTGTTTAAGGTTGACGGACACGCATGTCTTAATTAGTTTTTTTTTTTTTTGGGGGGGGGTTACGAATTGGTCAAACCCAAACTCAAACAAAAACATTGTTTTCAATCGTTATGAGTCTACCGATTGAATAAAATTTTATTATAAGCAATTGTCTTGTAAATGGAATTTTTTAAGCATTCTGAATGTAAAAATAAAGAAAAAAGTGTGCAAGACAATAAGAAACACTACCTGCCAAAAAAAGTGAAGTTTTGTTGAAACCGGTTGAAAAATGTAGGAAATCCGATCCTATATATAAACGAACACACACACACACACACAACCTGGGTTTTATAATAAGTATATAACTAGATATGAGTTGTCCCCCTTTCATTCTCGTGATGCCTCTTAATCGTGTTTTCAAATTGATTTCATGCAAAAACAATTGTGTTTTTCCAATTTTTGGCGTTGTCAGAACCACCGCAAGGTAATTTTATGTAGTCCTCTGAAGTTTTGTTGAAATCGGTTGAAAAATGTAGGAAATCCGATCCAATCTATAAACGTACACACACACACACACACACACACAATCTGCGTTTTATAATAAGTAAGATTACGTAGGACATACCATTAGACACTTATCAAGACGCTTGACCTTATATTTCTCGGACTATAGCTCCATGAGGATCCATTTAAAACAAACCAAATTCACTATGCAACATACTCGTCAAAAACACAGAAATAATACACACAGTAATACTAAATAAACGTCTAAAAACAATGCTTATTATATGCATCATAAAAAATACATTTAAAACCATCAACTACGAACACGGCAACAATATACTGGCCGTGTTCTAAAATTTAAAATATGACTGCCTTTCAGCAAGTTACACACCATTCACAACAGCACTTATAAAGCATTTGCAATGTCAAGAGGCTGTTTCGACTTGAAGGCAAAGTGAAAATCAGTGTGATTTTTCATCTACAACATAGTTGCTCGTTTCAGAGCATGCCTCTCTGTTCAGATCCATTTATTCAACAGCTACAGAACCAAATTGTGGTTTATACCACAACAGTAACCATTTAAAATGGCATAAACCAAATTTCTTGGAGATGCTTACTAAGTTAGCCGAAAGCGCTCGGAATGAGGATTCATTTAGACAATACTCAGTTCAAAACTAAATTTCTTGTTAGCACTTGAGGGATCAGACGAACTACCTTCCTTAGTTCTACCAGTTTTAAACTTCACGGATAAGGCCAGCCAAGCTATACACATTGCAGCGAAGCACCCTCATTCCCTTTGTATCTTATTGATGAGATGTAAGTTCTACTCGAGCAGCATCTTCCAGGGAATCACTTTCCGAATCCGATTTCTGCTAAATTTACCTGTTCTAGTCTTGTATTGTCTTCCCCACATAGGCGCAAAATCTATGCCTCTTACTCTGTAATCCTCTAACTTGATCGGCTCTCGTTACTTGTTAAGGGTGAACATTTATTGTATAAGAATACCGTGACCGCTTGGGAATACTAAGTGATGTAAGCGTGGATGTGCGGGTGGTGTAATGGATAAAGGCTCGGAATTTGGAGTCGGAGAGCCTAGTTCCAATTCTAGTCGGGTTCGTTATATTCACTTACGCGCAAACGGAAAAATCATGAGTCCACCTTCTCTCCCCCTAACTGTGGGTTAATTAGTTTGACTTGTATCAGTAAATCATTGTTACCTCCCAAACATTCTTACAGTTCAAAAATATTTTCTGGCTTTAAATAATCTATAAATGGTTGATAATCCATAAAAAAAAAAATTCAATATTGTTCACACACAAGAAAAACACAATCATACAAATAACGTAAGAAAGTTTGCCAATCATATTTTAGTGGAACAGGAGAGACATTGCTGGTAGAATATATAAATATAAAATTTCATAAAATATTTCCAGATTTTAAATCATATTCCTATAAAAAAAATTGTACTCCTATAAAATTTCATAAAGTATTTCCAGATTCTAAATCATATTCCTATTAAATTTCATAAACTATTTCCAGATCTTAAATCATATTCCAATAAAAAAATCATATTCCTATATAATTTCATAAAATATTTCCCGATCTTAAATCATATTCCTCTAAAATATCATATTCCTATAAAATATCATATTCCTATAAAATTTCATAAAGTTTTTCGAGATTTTAAATCGTATTCCTATTAAAAAAAATCATATTCCTATAAAATTTCATAAATTATTTTCAGATTTTAAATCATATTCCTATACATATAAAAACGTTTATAAAGTAATTCTATTTACCAAGGACGAAAATAAGGAAAACGTCTAATAATTTATTTTTACAAAGTTTCTTTGAAATTTGATGATTGTCAGGCTTTTATTTCCAAAAGCTCCGTAAAAATAATAAATTCAATATAAATTTATTCAAAAATATAAGCAGGGAAATATGACGGTTTAATTAAAGAAAGAAGAACAGAAGAAGAAAAAAAAAAAACAAGAAAAAACGAAACCGGTTCGTTTTATTCGTGTGTCCGCTCGAAAGAAAAGCGTTGATAACGTGTTGAGAGAGAATAAACTGCATCTATTAACGGTTGTAAAAGAAGAAAATCGTCCAGTTTTGTGTATTTGGATAAAAATAAATACAATGAATTAAAGTAACGAATAAATATGAAAAAGTCTACAAAAATGTTTGTCGGCTGATTTTTGCATAGCGAGGATGTTGTGTCTGTCAAAAGAAATTTATTTTATTTTTTGTTTGTCTAGTATTAGCTTTTTTTTAAAAAAAAAGAAAAAAAAAAGAAAGTAAAAACAACTCCTTGAAAAATCTTTTTGAAAATTTCTCGTCAAGAACGCCGAGGGAATCAAAGAAAAATATGTTTTTAAATATAGTTGCCCACTTCAAATATACCGGGTGTAACAAGCAAAATCGTCCAAATCGTGTCTCAGCAAAATTGTCCAAATCGTGTCTCAGCAAAATTGTCCAAATCGTGTCTCAGCAAAATTGTCCAATTGTTATATTAAGATTTGGATCGTTGTATCTTAGAAATAATTAAAGATATCTTACTGGAATTCTCCGAGGTTTTTAGAACACTATTGGCCGCTATTTTGAGCAATAAGAATGTATAATTACTGTCCAAAATTAACAGAAGAATCGTTCATAAAAGAAAAGGTCATGTTCATCATTAATTAATCATAGCTGAGGAGTGGAAGCTCATGAAGGACTGAAATAAATTCAAATATATTTTATTCCAGGATCATTTTTCAAATTATTCAAGATGATCTTCACCCTCTCTAAACTTCTAACTTTCTGTCCTGGAGTAAGAAGGTGCCTCACAGATTTCACGTATGCTCTTTTGGACTGTCATAGCTGAAACATTTCTTTCACGGGCCAAACATTTTATGAATTGAGTTGGATCTTTTCTAACTCATCTCTTTAGCTCTAACTTGAAATAATGTTCACTCTTCCTGTTGTGACCTCCTGATCCAGTTTTCCTTTTTACTGTTCCATCTTTTTTAAAGTTTCTACACCGTTCTGTTGATCTTTTTTAAATAGACTTTGAAGATGGACGCCAGAGTATGAATGTTGGTATCATTACTGAAGGCCTGAATGCTCTTTTTCCTCTCAGCATTTCTCATTTGGGAAGACAGTGAGGCTGACACAAAAGAATTTTAACCTGCCCTCTTTTTTAGCTGAACTGGTCAAACGGTTTTTTCAGTAATTCTTACGAGAAATGGTTTCAAGATGTCTAAACATTTTATTTGAAAACCTGGGAGAGAAAGAAACTCAATTAGTCTAGTATATTTTTTAGATACTAAATATTTTGTGGGATGGATAATTAAACTGTAACACGACTTGGGCAATTATGTTGTTACAACCGGTATATAATAGGAATCATATGCTAAGCAGACGACAGTCTCTCTATGGTTTTGTGTTTTTATTATTATTATTATTATTATTATTATATATTAAACATTTTGTGGGATAGACAATTATGCTGTTACACGATTTGAACAGTTTTGCTGTTACATCCGGTATATAATAGCAATCATATTGTTGTGGATTCCGAGATGAAATCCGGTACCAATAAATAACAAACGCCAAGAATTAAATATAGGAAAATAATGTATTAACGTAATAATACAAACTGGTAATGCAGGTTAGTAGTTCCAGGAATGCGGGTTAGTAGCAAAATATATATACAGTCTTTGGTATCGGACGTATCACTGTATGACTTCTTACTGAGTCTACGTACTCGCTCACTGTGACTCCTACAACGCTGTTACCTCACCCTCACTCTTCCGGTTACCTACAACCTTTTGCTCTTTCACTCTTGACTCGACTCTTCGCTCTTGCTCTCTCGGGTCTTCACGTAGCCGTAGTATATGTATATACTGGGTGAGTCCATTCGTGTAAAAAGGGGTGGACCCCTCAACACATATGCTAAGCAGAAGAAATTCTCTCTATGGTTTTGTGTTGTTTTTTTTTTTTGTGCGTGTGTTTTTTAAAAAATTTGTGGGATGCATAATTATGCTGTAACACGACTTGGGTAATTTTACTGTTACACCCGGTATAAGGAGTCAATTTTCAAAGGTTTTTGCGATGGATATATTAAGTAGAATCATTAATAATTTTCGTTTTGGGCAACCAGTTGTTGTGACAAATGTATCATCCTAACAAATCATACGTAATAGTTAAGAATAAATTTGGGGCACACTAACATATCTTAGTTTTTGTGGTGCAACGTAACCACAGTTGCCTCCCCCCCCCTTGAACTACTCGACTATAGAAGAAATGGTGAAACCTTATTTATAGAAACTAATCAAATTCCATAGAACTAAGCTTCGCTACAAGCTTAAAACTTCCTCATTTTTTTTTTATTCAATTCAATTATGGAACATTGAGTGGAGGGATAGTAAAAAGATGCATAATCCTAAAAGTAGAAAGAATAGGAAGTAGTGGAGATCATCATTGCCCACGTTCTGAAGAAATAGGGATCAAAGAAGAAGAACCATCTGGCCGATTGTAGTAGAAGCAACCATATTTGTCTTCCACTAGAACAACTGAACTGTTAAAGAAATGATCAAACCTCATTTATTGGAATTCGTCAAATTGCACTGAATAAAACTTGAGCAAAAACTTAAACATTACTCTGTTATTCTTTGCCATAAATCTTTGAATATTATATATAAAATATATTAACAAAGCAATTATTAAGTAACAATTATATTCGTGTATGCATCTGAAAATAAAGTATAAGAAATTCAGTGAAAAATTAATAAAATATTAATGTCATAAAGGCAAACGTAGTTATCTCCCCTTGAAAAAAAATGGCCGAACCTCACTTATGGGCATTAACCAAACTGCATTAAATAAAGCTTCACTATAAACTTAAATGATCGTCTCTTTTTCTGTACAGGGTTAAATAAATTTGTTAACTCTACAAATGGAGGCATTAAAAGTGCAGTTTTTAATATAATGTTTTGGGAGTTAAAGCAAGAGAAGGACGCTATGAAGACATCTAAACCAGGGTTCAGCTACCTACGGCACGCGTGCAATATGTGGTGCGCAAAGAAATTTCCAATGGCACGCAGCCGCAAATGACATCAAGAAGTCCGAACCAATTACTACAACAACGCAAAGAAGATATTTAGATGTTTCAATTTTAATATATATTAAAGTATATATACTATATTTTAATATATAAAATATATTGTA
Organism: Acanthosepion pharaonis; assembly: GCA_903632075.3. NCBI lineage: Eukaryota > Metazoa > Mollusca > Cephalopoda > Sepiida > Sepiidae > Acanthosepion > Acanthosepion pharaonis. The sequence continues at coordinate 1,084,610 of CAHIKZ030005477.1, forward strand.
GAACAAGTATATTGAACTAAATTTGTATTAAAATACGTATGCTGCCGGCACACTGAATGATTTTAAAACCCTAAGTCGGCACATAATTAGCAAAAGGCCAACAACTAGGGCATATAATGAGGAAAAACGGCTTGGAAAATATGACACTTGCAGGACATACTGGAGGCAAGAGGTACAGAAGAAAGCAACGAATTGCCAACCTAACGTGATTATGGATTGGAAGAATAGTGTTTGGGAGAAATAAAAAAAGATAAAATCTATGAAGGAGAGGAAATTTTGGAGAGACATGATCGCCAACGTCCTGAATGGACACGGTGCATAGAAAATATGCGTTTGAATTTCTATGTCTTATTTTCTAACTTCTGTTACTATCACTACCTTGATCCAGCTGTCTCCAATTAGTAGATCGCTCATTTTGTTATCCTAAATTGACGAGCCCTCCCGTGGAACAATAGTCTAGTACAGTTGTCGGCAACCTACGGCACGCGTGCCACCGCGGCACGCTAAGCAATTTCCAATGGCACGGAGCCGCAAATGTCAGCACGACGTCCGAATCAATAGCTACTTCAACGCAAAGAAGATATTTACCTGTTTCAATTTTAATATATACTAAAGTATATAGACTATATATTAGTATACAAAATATATTATAGAACAAGTATAATGACCTTGACTTGTATAAAAATACGTATGACTGTTGGCACACTAAATGATTTTAAAATCCTAAATCAACATATAGTTAGCAAAAGTTTGCCGTCCCCTGTTATAAAGAATTTCCTTGATATGAATTGATAAAACATATACTATATTGTGAAATGGACAAAGTCCGACAATTATTTTAAGACATTTTTATGTTTATACATTCTTTTTATAGATACAAATATTTAAGTAAATGCTCTGTTTATGCTCTGATAACAGTATTAATAACATTTACCGGCCCGAATGAAAATTTTATCGTACATTCAGCCCGATAAATGTTGTTTAATACTGTTTATTATAAAACAGAGCATTTACTTAGATATTTGTATCTATAAAAAGAATGTATAAACATAAAAATGTCTTAAAATATTGTACAACAGGTATTTTGACTTTGACTTGTATAAAAATACGTATACTGTTGGCACACTGAATGATTTTAAAACGCTAAGTCGGCACATCGCAAAAGGTTGCCGAACTCTGATCTAGACAATTATGTTTCGGGTCAAGGGGTCATAATTAACCGGCAAGTATGAAATTGAACTGCAAAGTTTCACTCTGGAGAAACGTCATTGGAAATTGAACCCAATCGGTCTTTGATGATGAAACTGAAGTCAAGAAATATCACAGTCCATGTCAAAGTGTAATTAGCAAATATGCTAAACACACCACAATCTACGATATGCTGACACTTAGAAAAGATACAGTAATTCAGAAAGCATAGTGTTTGGATCCCATGGGCTCTTAGCGAAAGGAATAAGTCGAATCGTTTACAAGCTGCTTTATCACGACAGTGAAATAACGCGTTCCTTAACGATATCAACACAATTGACGAAAAATGTGTTACATACAAGATCGTCTTGGGGTAATGGTTAATGAGATGAATGAACGATTAATATTACTATATAGTGAATTTGATGCTCATTAGACGCCCTATCACGTGGCCGAGGGGTTAGAACGGTCGTATTCTAATCATGAGACATGGGTTCGAATCTCACCATTTCAGGAAGGGTCGATCCCACCTTCGGAAAGTTCCTGAAAACCATACCACGGGTCGGCCCAAGCCTTGAGTGTGAAATTATGTAGACAGAACTTTTAGGGACCGTCGATAGTCCGTAATCTCTTCAATATCAGAGGTTGGCAATGTAGATTCGGAGAAAGTAGCGGCTGTTAATTCTTTAAGTCTTCGATATCAGGTTGGCAGTAGAGATATTTTGGGAGAAAAAACAAAATGGCTGCCTTTATACACGTCGCATTGAATATTTTGAGCTTTCTGATTAATTAACCCTTCTATTGGTGAAGTATAAAATGAGTCAGCTCATTTTGACTGGCTCACTATTAGACATATATAAAAAAATGCAACAATTGCTACATATCCTAATAGAAATGTGCTACTGAATGAGAGAACTGAGATTTTGTTAAAGTGCAGGCATTTAAGTAAATATCTTTTTGCTGTATATGACCCCGGATGAGTGCAATAAATAATTTTTCCCTCCTCTTACTCTCCCTTTTTTCTCCTTTCCTTTTTCCTTTCTCCTTCCACTTACACCTTTCATTCTCTTTTCCTGTGGTCATATAAGTTGCTGGAATATACAAGATTGTTCATCCTTCTACTTACCTGAGGAAATCTTGCAGTCGAAACCAGGGTAGCAAGGTAGACTACCTTTTAGCGTTTTCGCAAAAGTAATTGCTCTGCATTTTCTATTTTGGATTTTTGTATTGAGCACATTTTAGTGTTTATACCTTTTAGGAGTGGCTGTTTTCCGATTACTGTATATTATTTTATATTATATATTGTATATTATAAAACTCTCCTAACGATGGAGCTATCTGAGTGACTGGTGTGTTTATGAAAAAATAAATACGCAAAAACAAGACTTTTGCTCTGACGGTTGTCGATGGCCTAGTGGTTAGAATCTCAGGTTGGGTTTCGGTCTCGACCTGAAGCGTTCGGGTATCTAGCCACACTGAGCTGTAGATGACTGACTCTCTCTCTCTCTCTCTATATATATATATATATATATATATATATATATATATATATATATACACGCAATTAACAAATCGGAGACTTCAGAAAGCCAAGGTAATATTTTATTTCATGAGACCGATAAAATTCAATTTTGCGATTTACCAATTATATATATATATATATATATATATATATATATAGATAGATAGATAGATAGATAGATAACCTAATGATAAGAACAAAAAACAAATATTTTCAGAAAAAACCTCATTCCTTGTTAATGCACTCAATCCAGCGTTTCTGCCCTAGGTCAAGAGGGTGGCTGCTGGAAAATCTTATGTCCAGCAGCAGGACTCCGCACTATGCCACATATGCAGGAGAACCCATTCATAGCGGTCAGACAATTTTTCTGACCACATCACCCCTTAAATCTGGCCAACTAACTCCCTTTGATTATTATATGTGGGGTGCAATTAAGCAAGAGATCAACAAAACTCCTTGTAACACCAAAGATGAACTGAAGGCAAGGATTATGGCAGCATTCACTAACTTAAACAAGGAGACCGTCCAGAAGAGTTGCAGGAGATTCCAAAATGTTTTTGAAACCAATGGCGATTGTATTGAATAAATTTACTCTTCAATGGTAATCGAATAGATCGAATGATACCAAATGAACTTTGGAAATGGTATCGATAATCAGATAACTTTTCTGATTGCGAATTTATTGATGGAATCTCGGATATGTAGTTACTTCAATAAATCCGTAGCAAAATGTTAAAAGAGGAATTTGTTTTGCATTCATTTCTCGACATAATCTTCTTCATTGTCAATCCATTTCACGTATTACATGTTGAAAAGTTCAGTTCGACATTAAGCTTATGAGTGTTGGAGGCTACAGATTTAAATGACACGTCTTCGTAAATAGATATTTCGATACCATGACAACTCGACTTAGACTTATGAAAAGCCTGGCAACTTGCAGACTATTTTTGTCTCTAATGGCGATTTAGAGGCAACGGAAATAGATAAATTTAATTCCCATGTTGATTCGGACTTTAACAACACAACTAGTAGATATTTTTCGTCAATTTTATTACATTTGGCTTCTACGGAAACGACAAAAACAGATATTTATAACTGAAAATGCCAATTTCATTTGCCATATGTCTTCAAAGTGTGTTCGATTATCGCTCACCACGGTTTTCTTTCTTTTGTTTCTCTAGATAAATTTTAACTCTTTACCATTAATCTTTGTCCTTATTCTACCATCCGTTTAAGAAATTTCCACGCCGTTTTCTGGTTTCTATCGTATTTAGTATACCTTGTGAGTGTTAAATTATCTTAGTCGTCTTTCTTCATTATATGTATCAGAAATTTAAACCTAAATCTTTGCCATCTTGGGAAAGACGTTAAAACTACATCCGCATCCTGGGTAAAACGATAAACTACATCCAACAGCAAGACCTCTGATCAGGAGGTTTTGAGGAGCGTGGAACCACCTCTTAATTGCTGGTGTTCCCAGGTCTACCCTGACCCGGGGTGGTAGAACCTATTAGGGTCCCAGCTATAGGAATAAATTTTAACCCCCACACTGAGGTCAAAACACTATGAAAGTGTAAAAATTGGTTTTAATACCAGCAATACATTTTGGAAAAAAATATTACCAGCAATGAATTTTTGGAGAAAATAATTATTACCATCAATATATTTTGGTAAAAAATATTACCATCAATATATTTTTGGAAAAAATATTACCATCAATATATTTTTGAAAAACAAAACAAAAACATTACCATCAATACATGTTTGGAAAAAATATTACCAGCAATAAAAATCTTGTCAGCATTTAATAACCCATTGAGTCTGATATGCTGTAAACCAAACCAAACCAATATATTCTGAGATAGATAGATAGATAGATAGATAGATAGATAGATAGATAAAAATTATTTCCAGCAATAAAAGTCTTGTCAGCATTAAATAACCCATTGAGGTTGATATGCCGTAAATCAAACCAAACCAAACCAATATATTCTGAGATAGATAGATAGATAGATAGATAGATAGATAGATAGATAGATAGATTAAAAAATATTACCAGCAATAAAAATCTTGTCGGCATTAGATATGCTGTAAAACAAATCAAACCAAACCAAAACCTAACTTTTTTTTATTTAAGTATGGTACTCCCTGTTTTTTTTTTCTGAAGAAAAGTTCAGACCATTGTATTTTCAGTCCATAGAGCTTCGTGTTTTCCAGTCAAGTTGGATCTTCAAAACATTAAATGAAATGTCTTCTTTTGTCTCCTTCAGTCTTGTCTTTTTTTTTTGTTATCCATTCTAATTGATAATGTTTCTTTTCTCAGACCCTTTCCATCTCAATAAAACCTTGTGTCTCTGTAGCTTAAATCGACTTATTTGGGATGAAATGATAAAAAAAATAACCTTGTAAAACATTTAAAAATCTTCAGTTGGCAAAGTGTTAACCCCTTGAGCCTTGACCACCGCTTTACCGGTGGTAGAGAAAAATGACGTAATGCCCAGCCACCGGTTGAACGGTGGTAGAGAAAAATGAGTTAATCCGCAGCCACCGGTTGAACGGTGGGTAAACACTTGGAACTATTTTTATATCTATCGTGAAACATTACATGCCAGTTATTTTCGAATTTTGGCTCAGGAGCTCAGGCAGAAGCGCTAAAATTGTTCAGGGACACATGCCTCGAAGGGTTAATAAGTAAATTTTGATTATTTATATAATTAATTATATTTATTCTCTGAATTATAGACGACAACTGTCTCATCAATGGGGCGGTGAAAATTGTTAATTCTGCAAAAGGAGGAAAAGAGAAATCAATAAAACTGTTTTTTGTTTGCGCACTTCAAAATATCTTACATTGCAAAATCCGTCGGCAGACATGTTTTTCTTTCATTTTTAACTTCGTTCAATCATCTTGACTTATTTTTTTTCTTTTTCTCACTCTTTTGTTTTCTTACATTCTTTCACTTCTGTTTCTTTTTCATCCCCCCCTCTCTCTCTCTCTCTCTCTCTCTCTCGTTCTTCTTTTGTGTTCTCTTCCATTCTTTTTCCTCTCGTCTCAACTCTCTCTTTCCTCTTCGCCTGTTTGTTCTCTATCGCATATTCCTCATTGTATAGTTCCTCCTCCTTTTCCTCCTATTACTTCTTAATGTCCCCGACCCCGCTCTAACATCTTCTCTCCCTGTTACGGCGTCCTCTTCTTTTTAAATGCTCCCCACTTCTACTGCACCTCCTCCCCTACTACTCCATTTTCTCTTTTACTTCTCCAGTTTATGCTTTCTAATGCTCTCCCCTTTTTACTTATTACTCTTCTGCCGCCGTTTCTTTTTTTATTTTCACTACTTACTCCTCATTCGTCTTCTACTTTTCTTCTTCATTTAATGTTCCCCTACTTTTCTATTTTTTTTAATCCTTGACCGTCTCCTCCTTTTTCTTATTTTTCTTCTACTTCAAGCCTTTTCTCTCCTTCACCATAACATTCACCTTTTCCAATTATTTATCACTTTCTTCTTCGTTTTTTAATTGTCTTCACATTTTCTCCTCCATTTCTTCACATCTATCCACACGGTCGCAATAACATTCGCCCTTCTCCTCTTCTATATCGCTTTCTTATTCGCTTTTTGTCCTCACATTTTTCTCCCCCTCCTCCATTTCTTCACATCTATCCACACCGTCGCCATAACATTCGCCCTTCTCCTCTTCTATATCGCTTTCTTATTCGCTTTTTGTCCTCACATTTTTCTCCCCCTCCTCCATTTCTTCACATCTATCCACACCGTCGCAATAACATTCGCCCTTCTCCTCTTCTATATCGCTTTCTTATTCGCTTTTTGTCCTCACATTTTTTCTCCCCTCCTCCATTTCTTCACATCTATCCACACGGTCGCAATAACATTGCCCTTCTCCTCTTCTATATCGCTTTCTTATTCGCTTTTTGTCTTCACATTTTTCTCCCCTCCTCCATTTCTTCACATCTATCCCACCGTCGCCATAACATTCCCTTCTCCTCTTCTATATCGCTTTCTTATTCGCTTTTTGTCCTCACATTTTCTCCCCCTCCTCCATTTCTTCACATCTATCCACACCGTCGCCAATAACATTCGCCCTTCTCCTCTTCTATATCGCTTTCTTATTCGCTTTTTGTCCTCACATTTTTCTCCCCCTCCTCCATTTCTTCACATCTATCCACACGGTCGCAATAACATTCGCCCTTCTCCTCTTCTATATCGCTTTCTTATTCGCTTTTTGTCTTCACATTTTTTCTCCCCTCCTCCATTTCTTCACATCTATCCACACCGTCGCAATAACATTCGCCCTTCTCCTCTTCTATATCGCTTTCTTATTCGCTTTTTGTCTTCACATTTTTCTCCCCCTCCTCCATTTCTTCACATCTATCCACACGGTCGCCATAACATTCGCCCTTCTCCTCTTCTATATCGCTTTCTTATTCGCTTTTTGTCTTCACATTTTTCTCCCCCTCCTCCATTTCTTCACATCTATCCACACCGTCGCCATAACATTCGCCCTTCTCCTCTTCTATATCGCTTTCTTATTCGCTTTTTGTCCTCACATTTTTCTCCCCCTCCTCCATTTCTTCACATCTATCCACACGGTCGCCATAACATTCGCCCTTCTCCTCTTCTATATCGCTTTCTTATTCGCTTTTTGTCTTCACATTTTTCTCCCCCTCTTCCATTTCTTCACATCTATCCACACGGTCGCAATAACATTCGCCCTTCTCCTCTTCTATATCGCTTTCTTATTCGCTTTTTGTCTTCACATTTTTCTCCCCCTCTTCCATTTCTTCACATCTATCCACACGGTCGCAATAACATTCGCCCTTCTCCTCTTCTTTATCGCTTTCTTATTCGCTTTTTGTCTTCACATTTTTCTCCCCCTCTTCCATTTCTTCACGTCTGTCCACACCGTCGCCATAACATTCGCCCTTCTCCTCTTCTATATCGCTTTCTTATTCGCTTTTTGTCTTCACATTTTTCTCTTTATTCCCCCCTCTTCCATTTCTTCACATCTATCCACACGGTCGCAATAACATTCGCCCTTTCTCCTCTTCTTTATCGCTTTCTTATTCGCTTTTTGTCTTCACATTTTTCTCCCCCCCCTCTTCCATTTCTTCACGTCTGTCCACACCGTCGCCATCTTTTTCGCCCATTTCTCCTCTTCTATATCGCTTTCTTATTCGCTTTTTGTCCTCACATTTTCTCCCCTCCTCCATTTCTTCACATCTATCCACACGGTCGCAATAACATTCGCCCTTCTCCTCTTCTATATCGCTTTCTTATTCGCTTTTTGTCTTCACATTTTTCCCCCTCCTCCATTTCTTCACATCTATCCACACCGTCGCCATAACATTCGCCCTTCTCCTCTTCTATATCGCCCTTTCTTATTCGCTTTTTTTTTGTCCTCACATTTTTCTCCCCTCCTCCATTTCTTCACATCTATCCACACGGTCGCCATAACATTCGCCCTTCTCCTCTTCTATATCGCTTTCTTATTCGCTTTTTTGTCTTCACATTTTTCTCCCCTCCTCCATTTCTTCACATCTATCCACACGGTCGCCATAACATTCGCCCTTCTCCTCTTCTATATCGCTTTCTTATTATCATTTTTTTTTGTCTTCACATTCGCTTTTTTCTCCCCTCCTCCATTTCTTCACATCTATCCACACCGTCGCCATAACATTCGCCCTTCTCCTCTTCTATATCGCTTTCTTATTCGCTTTTGTCTTCACATTTTTCTCCCCTCCTCCATTTCTTCACATCTATCCACACCGTCGCAATAACATTCGCCCTTCTCCTCTTCTATATCGCTTTCTTTATTCGCTTTTTTGTCCTCACATTTTCTCCCCCTCCTCCATTTCTTCACATCTATCCACACCGTCGCAATAACATTCGCCCTTCTCCTCTTCTATATCCTTTCTTATTCTTTTTGTCTTCACATTTTCTCCCCCTCCTCCATTTCTTCACATCTATCCACACGGTCGCCATAACATTCGCCCTTCTCCTCTTCTATATCGCTTTCTTATTCGCTTTTTGTCCTCACATTTTCTCCCCCTCCTCCATTTCTTCACATCTATCCACACGGTCGCCATAACATTCGCCCTTCTCCTCTTCTTTATATCTTTCTTATTCGCTTTTTGTCTTCATTTTTTTCGGTCCCCTCTTCCATTTCTTCACGTCTGTCCACACCGTCGCCATAACATTCGCCCTTCTCCTCTTCTATATCGCTTTCTTATTCGCTTTTTGTCTTCACATTTTCTCCCCTCCTCCATTTCTTCACATCTATCCACACCGTCGCAATAACATTCGCCCTTCTCCTCTTCTATATCGCTTTCTTATTCGCTTTTTGTCCTCACATTTTTCTCCCCTCCTCCATTTCTTCACATCTATCCACACCGTCGCAATAACATTCGCCCTTCTCCTCTTCTATATCCTTTCTTATTCGCTTTTTGTCTTCACATTTTTCTCCCCTCTTCCATTTCTTCACGTCTGTCCACACCGTCGCCATAACATTCGCCCTTCTCCTCTTATTCTTTTATATCCTTTCTTATTCGCTTTTTTCTTTTCTTTTTTTTTTTCTCCCTCTTCCATTTCTTCACATCTATCCACACGGTCGCCATAACATTCGCCCTTCTCCTCTCTCTATATCGCTTTCTTATTCGCTTTTTGTCCTCACATTTTTCTCCCCCCCTCCTCCATTTCTTCACATCTATCCACACGGTCGCCATAACATTCGCCCTTCTCCTTCTTTATCGCTTTCTTTATTCGCTTTTTTGTCTTCACATTTTCTCCCCCTCCTCCATTTCTTCACATCTATCCACACCGTCGCCATAACATTCGCCCTTCTCCTCTTCTATATCGCTTTCTTATTCGCTTTTTGTCCTCATTTTTTCTCCCCTCCTCCATTTCTTCACATCTATCCACACGGTCGCAATAACATTGCCCTTCTCCTCTTCTATATCGCTTTCTTATTCGCTTTTTTTTGTCTTCACATTTTCTCCCCTCCTCCATTTCTTCACATCTATCCACACCGTCGCCATAACATTCGCCCTTCTCCTCTTTCTATATCGTCCGCCATAATTTTTTTCTTATTCTATCGTCACCGGTTTTTGTCCTCTATATCGCTTTTTATCCCCTCCTCCATTTTTTTCCCCTCCTCCATTTTTCACATCTATCCACACGGTCGCCATAACATTCGCCCTTCTCCTCTTCTATATCGCTTTCTTATTCGCTTTTTGTCTTTCACATTTTTCTCCCCTCTTCCATTTCTTCATCTATCCACACGGTCGCAATAACATTCGCCCTTCTCCTCTTCTTTATCGCTTTCTTATTCGCTTTTTGTCTTCACATTTTTCTCCCCTCTTCCATTTCTTCACATCTATCCACACGGTCGCCATAACATTCGCCCTTCTCCTCTCTTCTATATCGCTTTCTTATTCGCTTTTTGTCTTCACATTTTTCTCCCCTCTTCCATTTCTTCACATCTATCCACACGGTCGCAATAACATTCGCCCTTCTCCTCTTCTTATCGCTTTCTTATTCGCTTTTTGTCTTCACATTTTTCTCCCCTCCTCCATTTTTCTTCACGTCTATCCACACCGTCGCCATAACATTCGCCCTTCTCCTCTTCTATATCCTTTCTTATTCGCTTTTTGTCTTCACATTTTTCTCCCCCTCTTCCATTTCTTCACATCTATCCACACGGTCGCCATAACATTCGCCCTTCTCCTCTTCTATATCGCTTTCTTATTCGCTTTTTGTCTTCACATTTTTCTCCCCCTCTTCCATTTCTTCACATCTATCCACACGGTCGCCATAACATTCGCCCTTCTCCTCTTCTATATCCTTTCTTATTCGCTTTTTGTCTTCACATTTTTTCTCCCCCTCTTCCATTTCTTTCACATCTATCCACACGGTCGCCATAACATTCGCCCTTCTCCTCTTCTATATCTATCCTTTCTTATTCTTTTTTGTCTTCACTTTTTTTTCTCCCCCTCTTCCATTTCTTCACATCTATCCACACGGTCGCAATAACATTCGCCCCTTCTCCTCTTCTTTATCATTTTCTCCCCCCCTCCTCCTTTCTTATTCGCTTTTTTGTCTTCACATTTTCTCCCCCTTCCATTTCTTCACATCTATCCACACGGTCTCGCCAATAACATTCGCCCTTCTCCTCTTCTATATCACATCTTTCTTATTCGCCTTTTTTGTCTTCACATTTTTTCTCCCCCTCTTCCATTTCTTCACATCTATCCACACGGTCGCAATAACATTCGCCCTTCTCCTCTTCTTTATCGCTTTCTTATTCGCTTTTTTGTCTTCACATTTTTTCTCCCCTCTTCCATTTTTCTTCCACACGGTCTATCCACACGGTCGCTTTTTAACATTCGCCCTTCTCCTCTTCTTTATCGCTTTCTTATTCGCTTTTTGTCTTCACATTTTTCTCCCCTCTTCCATTTCTTCACATCTATCCACACGGTCGCAATAACATTCGCCCTTCTCCTCTTCTATATCGCTTTCTTATTCGCTTTTTGTCTTCACATTTTCTCCCCTCTTCCATTTCTTCACATCTATCCACACGGTCGCAATAACATTCGCCCTTCTCCTCTTCTTTTATCGCTTTCTTATTCGCTTTTTTGTCTTCACATTTTTCTGCCCCCCTCTTCCATTTCTTCACATCTATCCACACGTTCGCAATAACATTCGCCCTTCTCCTCTTCTATATCGCTTTCTTATTCGCTTTTTGTCTTCACATTTTTCTCCCCTCTTCCATTTCTTCACATCTATCCACACGGTCGCAATAACATTCGCCCTTCTCCTCTTTCTTTATCGCTTTCTTATTCGCTTTTTGTCTTCACATTTTTCTCTCCCCTCTTCCATTTCTTCACATCTATCCACACCGTCGCCATAACATTCGCCCTTCTCCTCTTCTATATCGCTTTCTTATTCGCTTTTTTTGTCTTCACATTTTTCTCCCCTCTTCCATTTCTTCACATCTATCCACACGGTCGCAATAACATTCGCCCTTCTCCTCTTCTATATCGCTTTCTTATTCGCTTTTTTGTCTTCACATTTTTCTTCCCCCTTCCATTTCTTCACATCTATCCACACGGTCGCAATAACATTCGCCCTTCTCCTCTTCTTTATCGCTTTCTTATTCGCTTTTTGTCTTCACATTTTTCTCCCCCTCTTCCATTTCTTCACATCTATCCACACGGTCGCAATAACATTCGCCCTTCTCCTCTTCTATATCGCTTTCTTATTCGCTTTTTGTCTTCACATTTTTCTCCCCCTCTTCCATTTCTTCACATCTATCCACACGGTCGCAATAACATTCGCCCTTCTCCTCTTCTTTATCGCTTTCTTATTCGCTTTTTGTCTTCACATTTTCTCCCCCCCTCTTCCATTTCTTCACATCTATCCACACGGTCGCAATAACATTCGCCCTTCTCCTCTTCTTTATCGCTTTCTTATTCGCTTTTTGTCTTCACATTTTCTCCCCTCTTCCATTTCTTCACATCTATCCACACGGTCGCAATAACATTCGCCCTTCTCCTCTTCTATATCGCTTTCTTATTCGCTTTTTTTGTCTTCATTTTTTCTCCCCCCTCTTCCATTTCTTCACATCTATCCACACGGTCGCAATAACATTCGCCCTTCTCCTCTTCTTTATCGCTTTCTTATTCGCTTTTGTCTTCACATTTTTCTCCCCTCTTCCATTTCTTCACATCTATCCACACCGTCGCCATAACATTCGCCCTTCTCCTCTTCTATATCGCTTTCTTATTCGCTTTTTTGTCTTCACATTTTTCTCCCATTTCTTCCATTTCGTTTAACATCTATCCACACGGTCGCAATAACATTCGCCCTTCTCCTCTTCATTTTTTATCATCTATCCACACGGTCTTTTTTCTTATTCGCTTTTTTTTGTCTTCACATTTTTCTCCCCTCTTCCATTTCTTCACATCTATCCACACCGTCGCAATAACATTCGCCCTTCTCCTCTTCTTTATCGCTTTCTTATTCGCTTCACATTTTTTGTCTTCACATTTTTCTCCCCTCTTCCATTTCTTCTCCATCTATCCACACCGTCGCCATAACATTCGCCCTTCTCCTCTTCTTTATCGCTTTCTTATTCGCTTTTTGTCTTCACATTTTTCTCCCCCTCTTCCATTTCTTCACATCTATCCACACGGTCGCCATAACATTCGCCCTTCTCTTCTATATCGCTTTCTTATTCGCTTTTTGTCTTCACATTTTTCTCCCCCTCTTCCATTTCTTCACATCTATCCACACGGTCGCCATAACATTCGCCCTTCTCTTCTATATCGCTTTTTCTTATTCGCTTTTTGTCTTCACATTTTCTCCCCCTCTTCCATTTCTTCACATCTATCCACACCGTCGCCATAACATTCGCCCTTCTCCTCTTCTTTATCGCTTTCTTATTCGCTTTTTTGTCTTCACATTTTTCTCCCCTCTTCCATTTCTTCACATCTATCCACACGGTCGCCATAACATTCGCCCTTCTCCTCTTCTATATCGCCTTTTCTTATTCGCATTTTTTTTTGTCTTCACATTTTCTCCCCTCTTCCATTTCTTCACATCTATCCACACCGTCGCAATAACATTCGCCCTTCTCCTCTTCTATATCGCTTTCTTATTCGCTTTTTGTCCTCACATTTTTCTCCCTTCCTCCATTTCTTCTGCTCTTTTTAAGGTTTCTGCCTTTAACCTGTTTCTCTTCTGCTTCCTCCTATTTCTCTTTTTTCCTTGTTATGGTTTTCCTCTCCTACTCTTTCTTTTTTTTCTTCTTTTTTTTATACTCTCACTTTTTACTCCTTTGAACCTCTTTCCTACACTCCAGGTCTTCTTCGCCTCCAACTCCCGCTCTTCCGCACCTCATCCCTGCTCCCTAAGTCTTTCTACGCCTCATGCTGGATCTTCTTTGCCTCATACTCTCAATCTTCCCGCATCTCATACTCCTGTCTTCCTCGCCTATTACTTCAACCTCCCCCGCCAACGTCAAACTCCCTCTCTTCCTTGCCTCATACTTCCGCTTTCTCCCGCCTCGTACTCGCACTCTTCGTCAGCTCATACTCCCTATTTCTCCCCATCACATACTCCTGTTCTTCCACGCTTCATATTCCAGATCTTCCCCCACATCATACTCCCTCTTTTCTCCCACCTCCCGCTTTTCCTTGCCTCATAATGCCGCCCTCCATATTTATCCTCTTCCTCGCCTCATACTCCAGCTCCTCACCCACCTCAATCTCCCGCTCTTCATCTGCTTCAAACTCCCGCTCTTCCTTGCTTCATACTTCCGCTCTCCTCCGGCCTCAAACTCACTCTTCCCCGCGTCATACTCCCGCTATTCGTCGCCTTATACTCCCAAATTTTCCCCATCTAACCCTCGCCGCAATCTCTAACTCTTCCCCCGCCACTTATTCCCGCTCCTTTCCCACCTCAAACTTCCGCTCTTCATACTTATCCTCTTCCTCGCCTTTTACTCCAACTCCTCACCCACCTTAATCTCCTGATCTTCCCCCACCTCTTCCTCCACTTCAAACTCTCTCTCTCTCATATTCCCATTATTCGCCCCTCATACTCCCACTCTTCCCCTATCTTATACTCCTGTTCTTCCTCGCCTCATATTCTAGATCTTCCCCACCTCATACTTCTCCTCTTCTTCCACCTCATACTTCCTTCCTCTCTTCCTTGCCTAGTACTCTCTTTCTTCATACTTCCTCGCCTTATACTCCTTCTTCATTTCTATTTCGAGTAAGTTTCGTAGTAGTTTTTGTGTATTTACTAAGCTTAACTAAATTCGACACGAAGCAAAATATCAGTATTATTTTTATTATTTTAATTACTAATTTATAACCCAATACAAATACAAGACCCAGGAGCCACTCATAATAGAGTATTATTGAATAGGGCTGATGCAGGAACGTAGACGTTAGAAGTAAAGATTATGAGGATATCTAGGAAAGATAACGAATGACTTTAAACTTGAAGAAGTTAAGATTGTAGATCTCAGGGAAACAGCCCCTCCAAGCCAGACATTTCCAAGGGGTCAGATCATGCTTACCTTGAAAATCTGCTGGTTTTTTAGTTGCCATCAAACACTGACCAGTCGCGTCGATGGGAAGTACACAACTAGCTCAATCGAAGTGTTTCATATCGGTTTCTTCTTGCTTGCCAGTTTTTTCTTGCTGTACATATTTTTCCACATTCTTGTCTGTATCGATTTCTCATCCTTTAGAAAAATAGCCTTACTCAGTAATACACGGGCATACTAAATATGCCCTGTGTTGCTTAGCTTGGCTCAAAGCCCGAAGTATGAGACAATCAGGAAGGATTGTACTCAACACTCTGTAGTAATGACGAGCCACAACGAGGCACGTTTTATTACTTAGTTAAATTGCTGACATGGTCAGAAGTATGTAGCCCTAAGAGGAGGTTGAACTCACCACTCAGCTCAATAGTACTACAAGGAAGAGACCTAGAATTCTGAAGAGTCAACATGCCTTCCGCACCCAGATTTCTTAGAAGAGCTAGCCCGCACATGGCGAAATGCTAAATTAAGGAATTGATATGCGTATCCCTGAAGATCCTGTACCCGTTTCTACAATCGACGCTACCATGACTGTCTCTCTCGTATCTTCTACGTTTACACGCTGAGTCCCTTCAGGACATTGGCAACCGTGGCTCTCCGCAATTCCCTGTCCTTTGTAACTCAAACACTGCTCCTGGCATCTAATCATTCAAGCTCGCCAAGTAGACTGTCTGTTACTTTCCCCTGTCTCTCTTACCTTCGAGCTGTCCCTTGAGTATTAAATTCTCCAAGTCTTCTTTCCTCATTATATGTCCCAGAAATTTCAGCTATCTCTACCTGATGTTAAGTATAAGTCCCCTTTTTGATGTCATTGTCTCCAAGACAGTGTCGTTGCTCACATGCTTGGTCCATGGTATTATCAGCTGAAAGGTACAAATATATAATAACTAGGGAGGGTTGAAGTCATTTCTCAGTTGCAATGGCCGAATAGACTAACTCGATAACCTCCCCACTCATTTATGTCTATGTAACTGTCTTTCTAGCTGTCTCTGTTTCTTTTTCTTCATATGGTTCAGTAGTTCTTTCTCAACTTTATTTTTCTTTTCGTTCTTCATCAACTGATTCGAGGTACGGCCTCTCGGTGGAAAATGTCTGGCTTTAACAAAGCCTATTTTAGCAACATTCAATCACCAGTGAATAGAAGTAGTCGACATTCTACGATATGAATGATTAAATCAGTAAAACGCCAACTTAATACAGTTTTATTTTATGCTAGTCATTTGGCTTAAATCTTTTACTTATAAGCTTCTTCAGCACGCTTCTTTTTATATATTTTATCATTTCCTTTTCTACATAGTGAACACATAATTATATCAAATTTATAGACAATTTTCGCGCCGTGTCTTCCACGTTTATTAGCTTGGTTATATATATATATATATATATTAGATTTTATAAATGGATCATGTATCCATGTATAAAATTGAAAACAAATAGAATTTTTCAGATTATATTTTCAAATATTTCAGTCCCGTAATAATTGGTATATTTAGATAATTTTGCTTATTGGCATTTAATAAACGTTTTTAAAAAAAATTTAAACTGACTTATTTATATATTTATATATATATATATATATATATATATATATATATATATATATATATATATATATCTGTGGACAACGAATATATATATATATACATATATTTGCAAAAACACATAGACTACTTACATGTACGCACACGAAGCATACCCGACATAGGAAGTGTGCGTATGCGTATGTATGTATATATGTATGCGTATATATATATATATATATATATATATATATATATATATATATATATATATATATCTGTGTTTGTGTGTATACTAATTCCTTATAATAAGACAGTATGTATGTATGGAGAGGGAATAGACATATAAATACGCATACTAGTAAAAACACACAATACAAAAAATGGAAATAGATCTAAGAACACACAGGGGTCATTAAAAGATAAGAATACAGATAATTCTCCTCTCCCTTTCTCGGACCAATCTTAATTGTTTTATTATCCTTCAAGCAGAAGAACTTTCTCACCGCCAGTCCAAGAAAGTCATTTGTGTCACTACCACACTAAAAAGAAAATGTTTAACACTGAAAAACATAAGGAAAATTAATTCATTTTAGTAACATGTGGAAATATCTACTTTATGCCTGAAGAAGGTCGCGAGACCCGAAACCCGTGTTGCAAAATTATGGAAAATAAAGCATAATATATATTTTGAAAAATCCAAATTACAATAAAAAACGTTTGCTTTTTTTTCTGTTCTTTTTAAAATATACACTTTTCTCTAGTTGGAACAACTATAACTATATATATATATATACTCTATTTACATTTTCACGTCTATTTCTTTATATTCATTGTTATATTCATGGCGTTTAGATCGTTATACGCTCCAGCGTTTTTCAGATTATAAGATTATATACATTAACCAAACCCTTTATTTCATCCACAGGGGTATATTGTTCTAGTTCCATATGCCATGAACGCTTGGGCGTATGAAGTCCGAAATGTGAATATGACACTAAAGATGAAGACAATAGTCCGAACAATGCAAATAGTGTAAGTAGTCAAAATGACTCATATGTTAAATATAGTCAGATCACACACACACACACACTCACCCCCCCTATATATATATATATATATATATATATATATATATATATATATTCTAACAGTTATCGGGTGGACAGTAACGATTGTTTCAAATTATTCTTGAGGCTATTGAGTGGAAATAATTTTGCATCCGAATGCAGTTTGCAGCTCTTTTGTACTGGTGTTTTTTTAAATTTTTAGTCATTGTTGATTATTGATTACTTTACTATCTTTTGTTGATAGTTATTATTACGATTACTGATGTTTATGTGTGCATTCAACATGTTTGAATAATACAATAGACCTACACATAATACACTATAGATCAGCATATATAAATAGTCGACCCAGAACACAACAGACATGGCCTGAAGATTGCTTTTAAGCAAGAAATAGATTGTTCACTTTAATATTTATCTACGCTCTATCCTTGATATTGATCCTTCAAAACATAAAATATAGAATACCTTAGATCTATACATACATATATATAGGGGACACTCCCGTCGTTTTCGACGTATAAGTGTCTTTCAGTTCAGTTTTTATATTTATGTTTCATATGAGACAACATTACTCGGGATTTGCAAAGTTCCACACGAGTGACATGCGGAAGGGTTCACCGTCATATGGGCTGATGTATTAGCCCAAGATTTAGTGCTAATTCTTAATTCTTGCAAATACTTGAGACAATTCTTATCAGAGTTAGTTATACCTCGATAGCAGGTGTTTCTCCAGATTGCTCGGTTTTCAACAGCGAGTTCAAACTCCTCTAGGGATGTTTGCAGCCTTCGTATTTAAGTTTGTCCTTGAAGCGTAACCAAGGACGGCCTACATTACACTTACCATGAAAAAGTTGGCTCTACATGAGGATTTATCGGCATCCGATCATCCCTCATTCTGACGACATGACCTGTCCATATGAACTGTGATTGCATCAGAAAGGATTCAATACCACCGTCGCCACATTTGATGAAAAGATCAGGGTTAGAGATTTTGTCCTGCTGTGTATAACTGCATATTGAACGAAGACAGCGTTTATGAAAAGCATCAAGTTGATTGATGCACGTCCTCTATGGCGTCCACGATTCTGACCTATAAAGAAGTGAGAATGTCTGCGCGATAGACACTGATTTTTGTTTTCAGTGAAATCCCATGAACATCCATAGGCGATGCTTAAGCATTCCCAAAGGCATTGGTTGCCTTTGATATTCGGTTAACTATTTCGTCATCCAAAGATGCACTTGAATTGACTTTGCTTCCTAATACGAGAATGTTTTCACATACTCCAAATTGTTGCTGCCAAACAGTAATGGGAATGATTAGAAAGGTAATGGCAGGTGGTTTTGTTTTACGTCCTTGACCTGCTTATGTTGATGGACAACTTCAGTTTTCTTTATGCTTATAGTTAATACGAATGCGTTGCAAGCGGTAAAAAAAACGATTGACGAGTACTTGAGCTTCTTTAGTTGAGGTGGCCACGATCGCAGCGTCATTAGCAAATAAAAGATCACGAATAATGCTTGCTCGAGTCAGCGATTTTGATTTAAAATGTTGATGAGGACGCGACTTGTGCGGAATTCAAATTTTACACCCATGTCAAGATCACTAAAAGCATGGTTCAGCATGACCAAAAAGAAGAGAGTGAAAAATACAGGAGCCATGGCATAACCTTGTTTTATGCCATTTGTTACATCAAAGGTTTCTGAAAACTCTCTACTCGATAGAACAGATGCTTTCATTCCTTCAGGAAACGAGATGACATTTAGCATACTTTCAGGTATGCCAAGCTTTTTGGGTACTTTCCAGAGGGTACGCCTGTTTACAGTGTCAAACGCTTTGGCCAGATCGATAAAGACGGTATAGAGTTCAATGGTTCTTCTCGCGAACTTTCTCAGCAACCTCAACAAGTGAAAAAATCATATCAATGGTTCCACGACCTGAACGAAAACCACACTATTCGGGATAGATGTCATCAATAGGATATTTGATTCTTCTGTTGAGAATAACACGAGGGAGAATTTTGCCAGCGATACTTAGAAGTGCAATGCCGCGGGAATTATCACATACAACTTTTTTTGCCTTTGTTCTTGAATAAATGTTTTCTGCAAGCATCTTTGTAGTCCTTTGGAACAGGGCCAACCTTCCATATCATTTAAAAAAAACTCAAAGAGTTTATTAAGCAGACTCCTCCCACCATATTTAAAAACCACAGGGCGGGGGGAATAGAATCTTTTCAGGGGTCTTTTTCCGAAGACAATTGCTTGATAGAATCCTGAATTTCCTAGCCCAAGAGACAACTGGAAAATTTCTGGTCGTTGATCAATTGAAGCAATGACGTTGTTATCGATGGCAGAGCAGGAAATAAGGACACTTAAAATGTTCTTTCCATCGTGATATAATTTCCTTCTTGTCTGTATGGAGTGTTACCGTCAGACGACATAACAGGTAAAATCCCATTTCCTTGTGGGACGAACAACTTTTTTAAGGCCTTCATAGAATGCTTTGGGATCTTTTCTGTCAGCAGCCGCTTGGATTTCCACAGCCTTAGAAGACCGCCAGGATTCTTTCGTTTTTCTGAGAGCATTTTACACTTCCGCTTACACTGCTTATATATACGTTTTTTATGGACATTTTTGTTGTTTAAGAATATTTTGTGCGAATCGTGTATCTTCTTGATGAGACGTCGAACGTTAGTATCATTTACATCGGACCAGTTCTAATGATTCCTTATGGGAAAACCTAGAACTTCAATGGAGCTAGAATAAATGGCATCTCTGAGCGATTTCCAGGAGGATTCAATGACTTCTGAGATCACAACTGAATCCAGCCTCGAGTGTATTAGAGATTTCATTCTTCTTAGTATCAGAATTCAGGGATGATTTGTTGATTCATTTAGGAATTGTGGTGCTAACATGAGGTTTCTTGCGTACAAGTCGAAAGGATGCATTGCTGTGTAGGTCCGAAAGATAGCAAGTGTTGTGAAAAGAGCCGGTGATATTGATGTCTTCCGCGTCACGTTTCTTAGTGATCAATCATATGCCAATCTTTGTATCTGGGATGCATCCAAGTCATCATATATATATAAGGATGAGGATGAAATGGAAGTAATACTTTTAATTTAATTGCAAAATTAAATTCGGGGCTTTTAGCTTCTATTTTTGAAACATGGTTAGAACTGTGTAGCGAAAAAAAAAACACATTTTAAATCAATTAATTTATGATATTAATGCTCTGTAAATTTACATTGAGCACTATTTTGTAAAAATAAAAATATCTATAAGAACACCGGATTTTATATATCTTACTGTTCTTTCTTTTATTTATACACACACACACACACACACACACACACACACACACACACACATATATATATATATATATATATATATATATATATATATATATATATATATATATATAAGGATTTCAGTTTGTAATATTTTCCTTTTCACCACCTTTGACCCGTAATAATTGTCAGATTAAATAACTTTGAGTTTCAAATAGAGAAATCGAGATTTTTGTTTTAATCAAGTTTGATCAAAGCAAGGCAGTAAAGCCACAGAGGCACAATGGTTTACTGTTTGTGGAAGAAATAGAAACAGGTATATTGTAAAGGAGGGAGAACAGAGGAAGAATAATCAGGACGACAGCAGATGAAGATTCACATTGAATTTAAACTTTCGCAGATTAAAGTTGGCTAGAAATCATGGAGCCGAAAGGGAGTTACACAAGCGAGAAGTGCTTGAAAACAAACTGTTAGCTCCGAATTTACAGCTACCTCTAGCCAACTCAACTGTAAATTAATGAAACCTCGTCGCCAGTTTAATGCTGCACTTAAATTCAAAACGTCTAGGTACCATAGTGAAGATCTCACCCGAACATTTACCACGAAAGCTTTCATAGAAATGGTAAAGGAAGGCAACCTTATGGCTGTGACTGAAGCCGAGCCGTCAGACCAGGAGCAATCTTATTGTTGCTTCTTCTTTGGATTTTTACCAAGTAACTCTAGATAGATAGGGGCATCGGACCATATATGGCAGCAATATTCAATCCATGGACTAATGGTACACTTATGTACGATAGACGATGGAAAGAAATACCGTCTAGTACGAAACAGTGAACCAATTTTCCAGGCAGCTGACCAAGAAATAGATTCAATTATAGTCTTACCACTTCATGTCAGCCGAGAACATTAGGCCAAGATGGTGCTGAGAGTCGCTCTGGAGGTTAGCATCAGCCGTGCTGATACAAGGCAGAGCGGGTTCTCTCAGATAATCCGTTTACTTTTGGAATGATTAAAATTAAAAAGCTCCAGTCAACAGCAGCTAGACGGTCGTTTAGGATATCAGCTGCCAAATTTAACGTTATCCACCCGATCGGACTTACAATTTAGACACGAATAAATGGTTGTATAATCAGCAAAGATTTGAGAGCTGATGACACTGAGAAGGCCATGATTATTTGTTGGCTGGTGAGGGAGATAAATATTCATTTTCTAATTATTACTTACATACTTATTTTGGGAAAATATTTATATACCAATTATAGCAGGTGTAAAAGGGCAGAGACTGTATTGTCCTGCTTCATACACGAAATATCGTAACTTTTATGGGACAGAGTTTGTACTTTTGATACAGTTCTCTCATAACATCAGGTAACTAAAAACGTCCTTGCAGTTTTTTTTTTTTTTTTTTTTTTTTTACATTGGGTGGGAAAAATTGATGACTGATACGCAAGTGAGTGCATCACGTGCCGTGGAATTGGAGGAGGTAGGGATTGTGGCATTGCGCTTGACCAGTGCAGGTGAGTTGCGTACACACACCAGTCATAGCTCGAGCAGCGGCGAGAAAACACGGCAGTGTCAAACCAGCTCGTAAGTTGTTGGCTGCTTCATAATTTTAAGGTGGGCTTGTTCACAGCCGCAACAAGTCGCCGAATATGTCAAGCCTTTGGGGATAAGGATGTGAGCGAACACATCGCCCGGCATTGGTTCCCGAAGTTCAGGTCAGAAGATTTGTGATGAACCCCTTAGTGGCCGGCCACAAGTCCTGGATGATGAGGCTCTGAAGGCGGTCATAGTGGAGAACAATCGTCTAATCTGTGATGAGCTTGTCGAACGCTTCCTTGTTTCTGATGAAACAGACATCACTTTCACCGCATAGGGACGCTATACAATTTGGGCAAGTGAATACTCCGCACACTGTTGGGGGCCAGCAAGCAACACCGTGTGATAACCTGTTTCTGTTTGCTTTCCCAGCACAGTAACGTGCCCATATTTAATAGAGTGCTCATCAGCGACGAAAAGTGGGCCCTTTATGATACTCCCAAGCGTGACAAGCATTGGTTTTCAGCACCGGATCTTGTGTCTCACACTTCAAGTTCACCTCTACACCGATGAAAGATCATACTCAGTATCTGGTGGACTAGACGACAAGTTTTGCATTATGAGCTGCTAACATCGGGCTAAGTGATCACTGTGGATCTGTAATCGCAGCAGTTGGAACGTGTGCAACAGGCACTGAAGCAGAACGAGCCAGTATTGGTTAATCGGAAGGGGTACTGTTCCTCCATGACAATGACAGGGATCATATGGCGTCGGTGGCCAGGGATAACCATGTGGCGATTTGCCTGGGAATCCAACTTACTCCCTTGATCTTGCGTCAACAGATTACAACCTCTTCCGTTCCTTGGACTCCCCGCTTCGTGGAAAATCCTTCGCATATGAGGTAGACTTTCGGCAGGCACCCACAAACTTCTTAGAGTCCAAGACAGCAGATTTTTACCGCTACGGCATTGCGTAGCTGGAGTCGCGTTGGTAAAAGATTCTGGATGTCGATGGGGATTACTTTGAGGACTAACGGTATGCCAAATTTTCTATATACCATTTTTTCCCAATAAATCAAAATCGGCAAGGACATTTTTCGTTATCTTTTAGTTTCTACATTTTTATACATATTGATATTTACTGTGCTTTTATACACAATTTAGTAGTGAGTTTGTATCCTCACTAGTTGCCGCCATACGCTCGACCTTTCGTCATATGTCAGTGAAGCAATTATTATCAAACAAAGTATGTATTATTTTAAGACATTTTTTTAAAAGAATTATAAAAATTCTCTTAAAATAATTGTCGGACTTTGTCCATTTCATAAAGCGTAACATCATTTGTTTACATTTGGAGACGCATTGAACATATATGAATGTACGTGAGAGAATCATGGAAGATTGTAGTTTAAAAGCAATAAAATCGACCTGGTTAGCCGAACAATCCTCTGTGGCCCAATCGGTTAAGGCACGTCAGGCTATATGACAGTTCCGCATAGGATACAGGTTCGATTCCTGTCGGAGGACGAATATTTTCTATGAAAATTTCTCGGACATTCAGGCCGGTAAATCTTGTTAATACTGTTTATTATAAAAAGAGCATTTGCTTAAATATTTGTATCTATAAAAAGAATGTATAAACATAAAAATGTCTTAAAATAATTGTCGGACTTTGTCCATTTCATAAAGTATGTATTGTAACTTTTGCTACCTCTGTCTTTTTTATATTCCGTGCTAAGAGAATAAACACATAACACCAGGTGAATACTAGAAAAAAGGTTTATTGCAACACAAGTACAATATGAAATACGGTAAAGTTATACACACAGGTCAATCTAGTAGTGAGTGCTACTAATTGGAAAGTCGAACGTAGCTACGCCCTCTTCTCTGCCCTCCTCCTCCTCCTCCGAGTCTCTTGTAGACGGTTGATTTTATAGGTACTTGCTACCTATAGTGTAATCATTCATGGGGGTGACTGGTTATTCCATTACATCAGACCTATAAAATTCTCTACCTGTGTATGCAAATTTCATAGAAGAAATATCTATTAAAATTACTATTATGTGAAAATGTCAGTAAAAACTTCGTAAAAAGCTGTTTCAGGTTTTGTCAACTTTATACCAAAATTTGAACGTTGTGATATAAAACCTATTTTGTTATATAGAAAGACGGAGGTTGGAATTTGTTCATGTTTAAAGAAAATCAAATGCGAAAAATTAATATAAATAGATTTTAAATGGCTCTTTTTTAAAAATCTATGAACATTTGAACTAATACTTGAAATTTAATCAGTTTTTCTCGTGTCTTCTGCATCACCGAATAAATTGATTGAACAAAAAGTTTTACCAGAATTTATTGATCGGAAATATATTTTATTTTATGTAAATAATTTTCCGTTAAGAATTATTATAAAGACATCGCTTTGTGTTGAATAAATTTTACGTTTCTTAGAAAATAATTCCTTGAAGATTTAATTTTTTTTTCTTGAAAATTCTGCGAGGGCCGAAATTATTCATTCAATATGAAAATTTCAAACTGCTGAATAATGTCAAATATTGCTTTCTTTGACAAAATTTCTGCTTGGTTTAAGGGATTACTGCACTTATCTTCCCATAAATATCTAGCGCCAGCCAGATGCCGTCGCAAAAAAGCAGGGCACCCTCTCACTTTCTCTCTCTCTCTCTCTCTCTCTCTCTCTCTTTCGCTCTCTCCCACGCGCTCTTTTTCTCACTCTGACTTCTCTTTCTCTTTTCCCTTGAATTTTCAGTTGCCTTTTCTGGATTCTAAGTACAAGTGCCCTATTTATTTTCCTTAACACGTTTCCGTCCATTTCATTCTCAGTATCCTTCTGCTGAACCACATCTCTATTTCCTGAAGTCTCGTCTTCATATGTGAGGAAATTATTCAGCACTTACCGTCATATAGTAGGACTGATATTAAATAGCATTCTAGTCTTTGTTTTTTAAAGAATTCCTCATTGTTTATTAATATAAGGCGCCTCCCAGAAATATCTTCCATATAATGGTAAAACATTAGCTACATGAAGGCACCATTGTCACTCATGCCTTAAGGAGGTATATGTGGGAGGTATTTCTGCCACGTTCTCTCTCTCTCTCTCTCTCTATATATATATATATATATATAAATATATATATATGTGACAGGCCGGTAGATGTGATATACACTGTTTAAATAAAAATAAATAAAATGAGGCGACTATTACAAACACTAGTATCCACTAAAAATAAATATATATATATATATATATATATATATATATATATATAATTATTTATTCGAAAATTATAACATATATGTTATAAAATCACTACAAAAATAGTGATTTTGTTTCAACACTTCTGGTGTCTTATCAAGTGATGGTGTTGAAAGTAGAATAAAGAGATTAAAAGGTTCAAATCAATCAAAGCACCCCAGACGAGGAGAAATGCTTTTACATAAGCTGCAATGACCAATCAAAATACAAGTATATGAGAATTCAAAAAACTTGACAACAAAACTAATTAATATTAAATTTTACTATAAGATTAAAAATTACCAATTTTAAATTTAATCTGTATGAGGTTTAAAAAATTATAAAATTATTTAAAGAAGAAACTGTGGAAAAAATACATATGTTTTGTTATGTATTAGTTATTAATACATATATTTTGTTAATTATTATTAATTTATTATTTATTAGTTAAAATACATATTTTTGTTATATATGCATAAATATATATATATATATATATATATATATATGTGTGTGTGTGTGTGTGTGTGTGTGTGTGTGTGAGTGTGTGTGTGTGTGTGTGTGTAAAAAATATATAGAAAATAGGAAAGAACTCGTTAGGCAAATAATCCAAACTTCTTTTAGTTTTTTGTTATTATTTTTAAAAAACAGTGCTCGAAACAAAAGTAGAGCCTAAATATAATTATTTATTTAAGAATATGATTTCAACACGCTACATAAGACATGAGAACTCTTATGTAGCGTGTTGAATCATATTATTAAATAAATAATTATATATATATATATATATATATATATATATATATATATATATATATATATATATTAAATCATTGCAAACGTTCATACCCGGTTGTAAAATCTTTCATACTCACAAATTTAATCAAAACAGCTTTGAAGTTCAACATAAATAAATGAATTTAACCGTTTTGTTTTAATTTTTTAACATTAGAATCATGCATCTTTGCTTGGGAAAGAAGTAATTCTTTTAGGAATGGAGATGTTTGAAAATCTGCGGAGCGCAGATTATATATTTTGATAAGAATCGATATTGGCACACTCGAGAATTTTTCGTTTGAGTTCCTTTCACTTTTAACAGGTGTGGCATTCTCTAGATTAAAGTTATAGTTGAATTTATTTCAATGGATAACTAATGCATTTAATAAATTGTTGGGTATAAGATCCCTTTTGTGTTCATATATATATATATATTTTTTTAATATCTGCAAGTTTCCCCAATGTATTGTGAGAAGCATTTCTGGCAATTTATTTTTTATCTACCCGTTTCAAAATTAGTATTATCATGCGTATTTTTGGTTCTGATTATATTCATAATAGTTTTGTAATAATTTTGATGTTGTTTAGATTGGGCAAATTGTTTTGGATAATGGATGTTACAGAGTTAGTAGGTATTATTATGTATCTGTTGTTATCTACTTAATGATGGTATCTTTTTGAGGGTTGTATATTTTGTTTGCCTTTTCTCATATCATTTTCGATGAAATAATAAGCATATTGGAGATTTTTTTGAAAGTATTTGCTATCTATATTTCTTCTTTGGGTAAATATTGGGGTTGCATATTTGTAGAATTTTTTTTTTATCCCGTGATAAAATAAAAACATGATGTCCCTAGGAGCACTATGTGTACAACAGCTACAGTAGGAATGGGGTTTCTTGGGCAAGATAGCCTGACGGAGCTTAAGCCTGTCCAGGATTGTTTTGTTTCGGAGTTTTTCCTTCTCGTAGACCGGTTGCCATTCAAGGTCATCTAACCATAGCAAGAGGGAGAAAAGTGGACTCATACCTTTCCCAAGGGTATTAGCACATAAGTAATTGCAATGGATTAGAATTCGAACTCGACTCTCTGATTCTACAATCCAAGCTGCTATCCATCACACCACGGTGCCTAATTCAGATAAAATTTGTGAACAAAAATTGATATCTAGGAAGAGTAAAGTGTTGTTAGACCCAGATTCAAAGGTAATGTCTATAGTTGGTTTGTTATAAAGTTTGCTTATAAGATCTGGCAAAATTATATTTAATGGATAGATTAATAAACACTCATATGCGCATCTATTTACTCATAAATCTAAGTCAAAAAACTTTTTTAAGCAACTACTCCAGATATTTTGACGTGTTTTACGTAAATCTTCCATTTTATCATCGATGTTTTGTTATATATCTCAGCTTATTCATGAATATATATATATATATATATATATATATATATATATATATATATATATATATATATATATATGTGTGTGTGTGTGTGTGTGTGTGTGTGTGTGTGTGTGTGTTATGGAATGGAAAAGGCCCAACAATTATTTTAAGACATTTTTTTAATGTTTATACGTTCTTTTTATAGATACAAATATTTAAGTACAGGCGGGTAAATGTCGTTAATACAGTTTATTATAAACAGATTCTTAAATATTTGTATCTATATAAAAAACGTATAAACATAAAAAATATTTATATATATATATATATATATATATATATATATATATATATATATATATATATATATACACCTATATATCGAGACTATTATATTTGTATTTTACAATATATTACCGATGAAGCTTTGTGCTTAAATGCCTTCTAACTGAACAAGGTTTAGTTAGGTTTAATATATATATATATATATATATATATAATGCCTTTAAAATTCCTTGAGTTCATGATAAGTACATCTGTCTATATTTCTACGAATTGTTTTAACAGAGGAATCCGCATGCACATTTAGATAGAGAAAGAAGTCGTCCAAAAGATAAGTAAAGTATTAAGAAACACGAAAATTTTCTTAGAAACAAAGAAAGTAGTATGAATCTTTATATAAGATTGTTATATATACCTCTTTATATTTTTGAGATGAGTTATTGCAGTTATTTACATTGTTCAGACTATTGTCCTCACCTTTATTGCCATATTTACGACGTTTCTGCCGTTGTACGCTCCGGCTTTTTTCCAGATGTTTGAAATTTCGAACTGATCCCTTTATTTCGTCCACCAGGGTAGATTGTCCTAGTTCTACGTGACATGCCTCTTTCGGATGTCTCAGTTATCTCCCTTTGACTCAACTCTCCGAGATTTAGTTCACAACTGCAGTACCCAAGTATTGAACTCACAACTCTTTGGAGTCACTGGATCCAACCAACGTTTTTATGCTCAAAGACACATACCCCTGTGGATAAAAACGTTGGTTGGATCCAGTAACTTGACCGAAAAAATGTAATAAATTTTTATTTAACTAACGGACTAAAGATACTTTAAAATTCTTGATAATCTCTCGTTGATTTTACTATGGATTGTTTGCTTTTTACTCTTTTTAAAACTGTTCACATTTTTACTTTTCGGGGACGATAATGCAGTTTGTTTTCAGAAAATCCTTTACTTCCTGGTGACTGAAAAATTCACGCCTTCATCACCAAGTTAGTAAGATTGTTGGTTTTAATGTCTAAACAGTAATCTGGAATTGATGAACGCAAACATGATAATATTGTTTAATTACGTTGAAGTTTGGAGACTCACATCTTCTAAAGTTGTATTGAAACAAGGAGAAACCATGTTTCCCATGTTTTTTCCTTAACAACAGCTGAAGTACCCAGCACTTGATCATATATATATATATATATATATATATATATATATATATATATATATATATATATATATATATTACAGGTAATAGATCCGTTGAATCGAAGAGCCGAGTCCGAATTCAAGTCGAACTAATACATTCCCTTGGGAAATGCAAGAAACATTTTCTTCTTCCAAAGGCTTGGTTCTAAAGCATTGGGTGGCAACTGCTCTAGGAGAAGGAGAATTCTGGGATGGTGGTTGTGCAGTAGGCTAAAATATACTCACTTAAAAAGTGTGGCTTGTTATAGGAAACGCAACGATATCTATGTTACGCAAGGAATTTAAAGGCAAAATATATATATATATATATATATATATATATATATATAATCCAGGTAGGTATTAGTAATATCAGATATTAATTAAGATTGATCCACAGAGAGAGCTCAATGTATTTATTATAACAGAGCATGTATATTATACATTAAAAATCCAAATTTACCTCATGTGAGTATAGTTGTATAGTCTACTTCAAACCGGCACAACCTTATGTCAGACTTCTTCAGCCCTAGACTGACTGTCTCAGAATCAGGGGTTTTGAATTTAGTTTAGATAGCAGTGAGGAGAGGGTACACACATACTCAAAGGGGCGCCTCGTTTCAGATAAGGATCCTGGGTTGGTGAGAAGGGGAAGGCGTGAGGTATCTCTCTATGGAGGAGGGATGGGCCAGAGTGAGAGTTTATTTATGACTAATGCGTTTAGTTGTATATAAATGAATTTAAGTGCTTGCTATGGGTAGCCACACTATTCCAACAACATATATGTTTTAATAGGATTGACAATAAATTATATTTAGACACTAAGGACATTATGTTATTAAGTGATTGGGGAATTTAAAGACAAAACAATTTAAAGTTAGAATAAATTATCTAAATATAAGTAACCTTATTTAGTGTTGGTTGTTTGTTCCTTATATAGAGGGCCTCAAGTATTTGATGTTATTTTTTTTTCATTATGGAGCATACTCTTGTCATCAACGCCTAAATCTTAACAGCGTTTAAAGACACAAGCCTGCCTAATTTCACACTACAGAAAAATAGTTATTGATAATACGAGTATACTCCTTAAAAAGATTGAAGTATTTTCAACCGGGATATAAGTGTAATTACCCAAACTTTACGGTCTCCTTAAGACCGACAAGATTGCTATCTTTGTGCGACCCATAATTTCAGGAACAGGCAGCACCCCGACAAACTAGCTAGAGCCTTAACAAAACATTTACCCCTTCTCCTTGGAACAATGAGTCTATCACATAAAAAAAATAATCAGGAAAACTTGTTGAAAAACGAAGGGAAACAAATATGCCTGACAAAGTATTGATATAAAATCACTTTACACTAATGTCCCGGTTGAAAATTGCTTAAATATCTTAAAAAGCAATTAACGCAATCAAAGATAATCTCTCCGTATCAATAGCTAAAATAAAAAAAAATCTACCGTCTCATCATCAATCAATGTTATTTCACATTTAATAAAAATTTTTACAAGCAAAAATTTGGGTTATCAATGGGATCGCCTCTCAGTGGCATGATAGCATGTATCTTAGAATTTTTCAAATTCGGTTCTTTCCAAAACATTTTACCTAAACAATAAGCTTACTTCCCATATATTGATGATTAACATCTACGT
This sequence comes from Acanthosepion pharaonis, assembly GCA_903632075.3. NCBI lineage: Eukaryota > Metazoa > Mollusca > Cephalopoda > Sepiida > Sepiidae > Acanthosepion > Acanthosepion pharaonis. The sequence continues at coordinate 1,115,396 of CAHIKZ030005477.1, forward strand.
GATACTGATTTACCGAATCTTGTGCATAAACCAAAGTCAAATATAAAATAGAATTTTCATATACTTTAACTTTCTTACCCATAATGTTACATCGAGTTGACAGTAGCCTAAAACTTAGTGTCCATCAACCACGAAAAATGACTTAATAAACTTCTATTCCCATCATAACAACAAAATAAAATCAAGAATGATCATTGGATTCTACTTAATAGCACTCAGAATTCGCAGCCCTCAATATTTACACGAAGAGGAGAAATACATTGAAAATACTTTTCTTCAATACCCTAACTACAGGGTGCGGTGGATAAATTTTGGTCTAAATTACGCAAAAATGAAAATAACACTTACATCTCATTTTAACAGATATATTTACCAAAATTACACAAAAAATATCTTGAAATACTAAAGAGTACATTTAAATAAATTCGCCATTGGCTTCAACCATAACTTCCAGACGACTTTGGAATCTCCTGCAACTCTTTTGAGTTGGTGAATGCTGTCATAATCTTTGCCTTCAGTTCCTCTTTGGTGCTACGAGGGGTTTTGTAGGTTTCTCACTCAATCCCCATTAGACTCATCCAACTCTTTCCGAATCCTATGTACTGATAGACACCCACTCTGAAATGTGCGTATTGGAGCTTCCGGTGCGAATGCCAAGCAGTACAGCATGCCGTTTCCAAATTACCATCTCAGTTCGAAATTAAGATTTAATCCTTCCCGAACGCGTAATCCATAGATAATCTTAAGCCAAGTAATGCAACTTATTTTGTCCAATAAAAATCAATAAATAAAAAGGGAATTACTTTTGCCGCACTCTGCCTGTCTATCTATGTCTATATATTTATCTCACGTATCCAAGAATTTAATTTCTTCTTTGCTGATCGCTTCTTCTATGGTTGCATAGAAGAGTCGATAGCATTGACTACATAGTAACGTTGACAGTGGAAGGGGTTCAGTTTGCTGAGCCTTTCTTTTTTGTTTGATTTCTTCATTTTCTTGTCTGGTGGCTTCGAAGATTTTAGTTCCGATATTGATGGAACTATGCCAGTTGGTACGGGTCTCGAGCTTGTATTTCAAAAGATTTAGGTTCAAGTCCCGTGGCTTTCAGTGTTTTTTGAAGCTCGTCCTTGTATCTTTTTCCTGAAGTGAGCTCACTGAATAGGACTTGACGTGGAAACCGTGACTCTTCTATTTTTTTTACTTACCAGCGATTCGTTGCTTTGACTGTTGATTCGTTCCAGGAAATTGTTGATGGTCACATTGTATTCCCATTTGGTGTTTAATATTGAACGAAGCTTTTGCTGGTTAAAGCATTTTAATCTTTGAATGTCGGGCGCAATATAGAGTTCAGGTTTTATAGCCATATAGCAAGGTTGAAATGACATCAGCATTATAGACCATAATCTTTAAGTTCAGATCATTGCTGAAGAGGCGTTTGATTAGCTGCTCTTAATGTCTCGTTTAGCACTCCAATTTTATTGTATCCTATCTCATTTTTTATGTGCATTGTATGATAAAAGGCTGCCTAGATATGGAAAATGCTCTGCTAGTTCGGAAGATGTATCAGACATGCTCATATCAAAATTTGGTAAATATCAAAATTTGGAGCTGACTATGCGAGGAGTTTAGTTTCCTTGGTGTTTACTCCAAGGCCAAAGCGATGGTAGGCAATATCAAAGTTGTTCATAGACAGTTGAAGTTGTTCTTTTCAATGACATGTGTGTGTGTGTGTGAAAAGTGTGTGTATATAAATATAAATAAATATATATATATATAATTATTTATATACCCAAATTTTTTAAAAAATTAATCAGTTTGTCTGACGATCGCTAAAGCGTGAAACCCAGGGTCACAAACTCACATCTATCCAACCAATATATATATATATATATATATATATATATATATATATATATACCCATTTAATATTCTCCTTCTTCAATCATGGCTCTCGACAACTTTCTGTCCTTTTTGTCTTTTCGATATCTCTCCTTATACTGTTTGTCGTCACTACCTAAACTGACTGGTCCACTGGTGAAGAATAAAGATGAATTTTCGTTGACAATTTCTTTAGTTTACCATTCATTAACCGTCAAGCTACGGAGTACAGTGCCCTATCGACCCATGACTTTTTAATGAGGTATCTGCACTTTGTTTTTATTTAATCGAAAAATATTCATTTCTATCATTTCAGAAGTGGGGTACAGTGCCCTATCGACCCATGACTTTTTAATGAGGTATCTGCACTTTGTTTTTATTTAATCGAAAAATATTCATTTCTATCATTTCAGAAGTGGAGTACAGTGCCCTATCGACCCATGACTTTTTAATGAGGTATCTGCACTTTGTTTTTATTTAATCGAAAAATATTCATTTCTATCATTTCAGAAGTGGGATCATGTTCTTAATGTAAATACAAGGCCATAGTGAACCATGAACCATGACTTTCTAAAGAGGTATCTGTACTTTGTTTTTATTTAATCTAAAAATATTGATTTCTGACATTTCAAAAGTTGTGTTCTGTTCATAATAATACTGTGCCATATCAAACACTCACTTTCTAAAGAGTTGTCTGTACATTGATTTTATTTATAAAATCCAAGTTTAAAATTGCGCTTGCGTTATTGATAAATTACGTACTTCTCTTGTTGGCCTTTTGTTTTTCAATTCATAATTCTTGTCCTCATAATCTTCCCTTCCTTCACGCCACACATCTTATTCAGCGTTACCATATTAACTGAAATTTTTGAGTGGCTCTTGAGCATTGTATTCGGTGGATATTATGATAATTTTCTGCTTTCTTTGTGAAAGTAGAAAATTATTTATGTCTTGGCTACGAGTATTCAAATAAAGAAGCAGAAATGGAAAATGAAGTTAAAACTGATAATTTGCCGTCACTAGTGTCGTAGGTCTCCTGGTTATTTTGGTAACATTTGTGCGAAAATGCCTTTATACAATCACAAATTTGGAAAAAATCGAAAAGATTTTGAAATCCCGAGGCAGTCAATATTAAAGTGAATGAAGAAATCGAAGAAAATAAATTTCGATTTATATTTGCATGGGGGACAGAGAGAGAATTACTCATTTACTAAACGTAAATATTCTTTGCTTCTTTCGAAACTTAAAAAATAGGGGGGTTTTTTTTGTATGTATTTAATTTTTATATAATGTAGATAACATCTTTTCTTATTTCCGTAGTTGTTCTGTAAATACTCTTTGCTAACGCTAATTGTTATACTTATAACGTTTACTTATGTGGAAATATTCGGTATTCATTGAACAATCAGTCAATTATACTTTCGGTTGGAATTTATAAAATCTTTCTCTTAAATGTCCTGGATATGACGATAAACTACATCCGCTCCCTGGGTATGACGATAAAGTACATCCGCGCCCTGGGTAAGACGATAAACTACAACCGCGTCCTGGCCAAGACGATAAACTACTTCTGCGCCCTGCGTAAGACGATAAACTACATTCGTATCGTGGGTAAGACGATAAACTACATCTGCGTCCTGGGTATGACGATGAACTAGATCCGCGTCCTGGGTATGACGATAAACTACGTCCGCGTCCTGGATATGACGATAAACTACATCCGCATCCTGGGCATGACGATAAACTACGTCTAACAGCACCCCCAAACCCAGATCTCGTCCTGGGTATGACGATAAACTACGTCCGCGTCCTGCATATGACGATAAACTACATCCGCGTCCTGGGTATGCTGTTAAACTACGTCTAACAGCACCTCCAAACCCAGATCTCGTCCTGGGTATGACGATAAACTACATCTGCGTCCAGCGTATGACGATAAACTACATCCAACAGCACCCCAAACCCAGATCTCGTCCTGGGTATGACGATAAACTACGTCTGCGTCCTGAGTATGACGATAAACTACATCTGCGTCCTGGGTATGACGATAAACTAGATCCGCGTCTTGGGTATGACGATAAACTACGTCCAACAGCACCCCGAAACCCAGATCTCGTCCTGGGTATGACGATAAACTACGTCTGCGTCCTGGGTATGACGATAAACGACATCTGAATCCTGGGTATGACGATAAACTACATCCAACAGCAAGGCCTCTGATAATACGTTTTTGAAAAAATGATGTTACCAGCTGTACGTTTTTGAAAAAATATTACCAGCTATACGTTTTTTTTAAAGAATAGTGTTGCCGGCTATACGTTTTTGAAAAAATAATATTACCAGCTATACATTTTTGAGGAAAAAATATTAACAGAAATAGATTTTTGACAAAACAAAAGTATTACCAAGAAAAAAAATGTTGTCGGCATTAAATGACCCATTGAGGTTGATGTGCCGTAAAATAAAACAAACCAAACCAAACCTTTCTCTTGAAACAATTTTTCAGGAATGTTTCTCAAATCCAGTACCTGTTATCACTCTTTTCAGTACTGATGGGATTTCCATCCAAAACCTTTTTTTTTTTTGAAACAGTGGGGAACGTCAACATCTTGATGCCATTCTTCGAGTTACATGTGTTACGGCTGGCGCAACACAAAAATAAAATGAAACAGATTCTAAGAAATTAAAGTTGAAAGAAATGATTACATGTAATAACGAAAGTGGGTTTTATTTAAAATATAATAAGATATTTTTTATAAACAATAGGTTTTAACAATATACGTTGGGAAATGCTAGCAGGTTAATAAGCGTGTGAGAGTCAACAAAGTAGTTGGCTTAACGTATATTTGGGAGCAGGAGAGGAAATCCTTGTACGGTTAAGATTAAGGCGACGGATGGGAATTCGTCGCTAGTCAAAGAATCATATGATTTTCTTCTTAGAAAAATAGTTGAATATTCACATGAATATAAAATAAAAGAGTTTGATCAACAATATTAAGGAATATAAAAGGGAAGTATTTACCGATAGTCTTTTCTTTTGAGGACTGTCGGAACTTAGATTCTTCCGGTTGAAGCTTTCTTCATGAATCAAAAGGACCGGAGTTGACCTCAGTAGTCGTGGCTGAGCTTCCAGGAAGCAAACTGTCTAGTTGGTATGAACTTCTGTATGTTTTTTATACCCTCTAAAACCGAGTAGAAGTTTCTAGCGACTTCTAGTAAGTTCAATTCTATTATTATGAAATCTAAACTGTTTGGTGATTTGAGAACGTTTATTCATATATGACAGATAACAACACATACATGGTCATCATAGAAAGATTTGAGAACGTTTATTGATATATGACAGATACCAACACATTTACGATCGTCATGGAAGAATTTGAGAACGTCCATTGATATATGACAGATACCAACACATACAAGCTCGTCACAGAAAGATTTGAGGACGTTCATTGATATATGACAGATACCAACATATTCGCGATCGTCATGGACGGATTTGAGAACGCTTATTGATATATGACGGATACCAATACAGTCATGGTCGTCATGGAAGGATTTGAGAACATTTATTGATATATGACAGATACCAACAATCGTGGCCGTCACAGAAAGATTTGAGAACGTCCATTGATATATGACATATACCAACACAATCATGGTCGTCATGGAAGGATTTGAGAACATTTATTGATATATGACAGGTACCAACACAGTCACGGTCGTCAAAGAAATATTTGAGAACGTTTATTGATATATGACAGATACCAACACAATCATGGTCGTCACAGGAAGATTTAGAACGTCCATTGATATATGACAGATACCAACACAATCATGGTCGTCATGGAAGGATTTGAGAACATTTATTGATATATGACAAGTACCAACACAGTCAAGGTCGTCAAAGAAAGATTTGAGAACGTTTATTGATATATGACAGATACCAACACAATCATGGTCGTCACAGGAAGATTTGAGAACGTCCATTGATATATGACAGATACCAACACAGTCAAGGTCGTCATGGACGGATTTGAGAACATTTATTGATATATGACAGATACCAACAATCGTGGTCGTCACAGAAAGATTTGAGAACGTCCATTGATATATGACAGATACCAACACAATCATGGTCGTCATGGAAGGATTTGAGAACATTTATTGATATATGACAAGTACCAACACAGTCAAGGTCGTCAAAGAAAGATTTGAGAACGTTTATTGATATATGACAGATACCAACACAATCATGGTCGTCACAGGAATATTTGAGAACGTCCATTGATATATGACAGATACCTACACAATCATGGTCGTCATGGAAGGATTTGAGAACGTCCATTGATATATGACAGATACCAACACAGTCAAGGTCGTCATGGACGGATTTGAGAACATTTATTGATATATGACAGATACCAACAATCGTGGTCGTCACAGAAAGATTTGAGAACGTCCATTGATATATGACAGATACCAACACAATCATGGTCGTCATGGAAGGATTTGAGAACATTTATTGATATATGAAAGGTACCAACACAGTCAAGGTCGTCAAAGAAAGATTTGAGAACGTTTATTGATATATGACAGATACCAACACAATCATGGTCGTCACAGGAAGATTTGAAAACGTCCATTGATATATGACAGATACCAACACAATCATGGTCGTCATGGAAGGATTTGAGAACATTTATTGATATATGACAGGTACCAACACAGTCAAGGTCGTCAAAGAAAGATTTGAGAACGTTTATTGATATATGACAGATACCAACACAATCATGGTCGTCACAGGAGGATTTGAGAACGTCCATTGATATATGACAGATACCAACACAATCATGGTCGTCATGGAAGGATTTGACAACATTTATTGATATATGACAGGTACCAACACAGTCAAGGTCGTCAAAGAAAGATTTGAGAACGTTTATTGATATATGACAGATACCAACACAATCATGGTCGTCATAGAAAGATTTGAGAACGTCCATTGATATATGACAGATACCAACACAGTCACAGTCGTCAAAGAAAGATCTGAGAACGTTTGTTGATATATGACAGATGCCAAAACATACATGGTTGTCATAGAAAGATTTGAGCACGTCCATTGATATATGACAGATACCAACACAATCATGGTCGTCATGGAAGGATTTTAGAACGTTTATTGATATATAACAGATAGCAGCACACTCACGATCGTCATGGAAGGAATTGGGAATTGCTTTTTGGACGGCGCAGAGAACAATGTTATCGCGGTCGTCGTGGTGGAGTGTGATCAAGTCCATTGATATAAACACTGTCACGTTCGTTATGGAAGGATTTGAAAACGCATTTTGAGATATTTTAGACATCAGCACAGTCACGATCTTCACGGAAGATTTGAGGACTCCCTTTAAGATATGTCAGCTATCAACGCAATCACGGTCTTCGTGGAGGAGTTTGGGAAAGTCCTTTGATATATGGCAGATATAGAGACTGAACCGAACACTATGGAAGGATTTGAGTACGTCCTTTAAGATATGCTCGACATCAAGACGATCACGGTAGTCACAGGAGGATTTGAGAAAGTCTTTTGAGATATTTCAGAAATTAACTCTGTCACGGTCGTCATGGAAGTATTTGAGATATGTTATATATCAACACGATTACAGTCGGCGTGAAAGGATTTGCGGATAGACACACATTTTGTCTTCTTGCAATTGATATTTAGTCCTTTCGTATCGCTTTCCTTCTCTGGCTTCTGTAAGAGATCTTGTATCATTTCTGTGCCTGCTACCAACACTGCATATATTACGTTGTTATGATTGTGGCTGCTAATAATGTTTCCTAGTAGGACCTCTAATTTACTTACAGACTTTGAGAACGTCCATTGTTATATGACAGATACCAACACAGTCACAGTCGTCAAAGAAAGATCTGAGAACGTTTATTGATATATGACAGATACCAAGACATACATGGTTGTCATAGAAAGATTTGAGCACGTCCATTGATATATGACAGATACCAACAGTGAGAAAACATCATTGTCTAACAACCCTTTCTATTTTTATATAATAAATAAATTCATTCTCTATCCGTGCAGAGGCAGTTTTCTCCCAGTATATGTTTGGGATTTCTGATTTTTGGTCCCTGGTTGGGACCCGGAAAGAAATGAGTACATACCAGAAATCAAAGGAAATAAAACTATAATAATAATAATAATAATAATAATAATAATAATGGAATCAAGTAAATTTGAACATACATTCAACCAGTTGCCAATTTCAATTTTGATGACATCCTTTAAATGTTCCGTACTTGAACAAGATCATTTCTACTGGTGTTTTGAAATTGTTTAAGGTTTATTTTCAAATGTGATGTCTTGTTAATGGAATCTGGCCATTTTGATTTGAAAGGTGAGGATTTTTGCTCGCGACAAAGGATTCTTATTTGAATCCTAAATCACTTCAAGTCAAAATCAAGGCGACAATTATCGATTCGATTCGATCAATCTCAGTGACTTAAAAGGGTACTTACAAATAAACACAAAATAAACATTCGAATTTGAAGTGTTTTCTTTTTCACCCTTTTTTCTTATGAAACCATTAAAAAAAGAATGTCTCTTTTGATTCCTCACACAAAAGATCAATGTTTTTAATACATTAAAAATGTTTGATACTTTCAATAAAAGTTTTATAAACGAATCGGCGAAGCTTTTTTCCTGTAATATGACGAATGAAGATTGTTACCTTTTGGCTTCTTTGTTTTAGAAATTAATCAGGGCAGAAGTTCATTCAGTTCTATTTTGTTAATTTTCTTATAAAAGAATCAGAAGAGAACGTACGCTTTTCCTATTTGATAATTAAAATCATTAAAAAATGAGAGGAGATTTAAGATGTTAGTTGTTTTTAGTTTTAGATATAAACATATTTAGATAGATAGATAGATAGATAGATAGATAGATAGATAGATAGATAGATATGAACATATTTAGATAGATACATAGATATGAAGACATTAGAATAAGTAGTATACACATTTTAAGATATATAGAAAGAATCTTCAAACTGTGACTCTCTCGGTCAAGTTTAGATAGATAGATAGATAGATAGATAGATAGATAGATAGATAGATAGATAGATATAAACTGACTATGATATATATATATATATATAGAGAGAGAGAGAGAGAGAAAGAGAGAGAGAGAAAGATAGAGAGAGAATCATCCCATTATGCCACGCATAACTGCATTCAAGTTTAGATAGATAGATAGATAGATAGATATAAACAATTTAAAATAAAGAGATATATAGATGTGAACACATTTAGATAGATAGATAGATAGATAGATAGATAGATAGATAGATAGATAGATAGATATGAAAAATTTAAAATAGAGAGATATATAGATGTGAACACATTTAGATAGATAGATAGATAGATATAAACAATTTAAAATAAAGAGATATATAGATGTGAACACATTTAGATAGATAGATAGATAGATAGATAGATAGATAGATATGAAAAATTTAAAATAGAGAGATATATAGATGTGAACACATTTAGATAGATAGATAGATAGATAGATAGATAGATAGATAGATATAAACAATTTAAAATAAAGAGATATATAGATGTGAACACATTTAGATAGATAGATAGTTAGATAGATAGATAGATAGATAGATAGATAAGAGCGTAAGAGAATCTTCCGATTATGCCTCCCACGCTCACAAGCCATTGAAGATAGACAAAACAAGCATTTATTCAAATATGTAAATACAAAAGCAGTCCAAAGTACCTGGCTATATTATTACAGTAAGAGATAAACACATGTACATCTCAACATCAATAAAAATTCAGTGGAAACCAATTCAAAAGAACTATACAAATGAAAAATATGGAATCATATTCTTTCCCCAGAAATACTTCGGCGTCCCAACAAACATAAACTAAATGTCATCTTATCTTCTGGAATGTTCAAAAGTAACAATCGGTGTATGCAATCGATTTATTTATAGGCAATTATGCATTCTGAACATTGAATGGCTCTCTGCCAGCTTCATTAAGATTCGCCTCGAATAGAAATGTTTTCAGGCTTCGTGGACTCGTCTCTGGCTTCCTAAAGCCGACCACTTTATCTAAGCTCTCTGTGGCCAAAACTTGAGCCGCCAGCACTTAAGCATACTCTCTTACGTGACCGAGTCACAGGAATTGGCCATTGAACAAACGCGTCCCATTAGACACATCGAAATGTTTCAAGAATTATCACCATGGAAACTACATTTTTTACCGAAAACTTTTATTCTCTCGAAGAATGTTTATAAGCTCCTTACATACACACAAACACACACACACACAGACACTCTCTCTCTCTCTCGGTATTTATCATTTCGACCACGAGAAACGAATATGGCACAAGGCCGGTTTTATTGTGGGTTTCTCCGGGCCCGTAGGCTCGGCCAAAAATTAGCCTTTGAAGCCGATTAGACGGGTTCAGGCCCTGTCTACCTCCCCGGACGAAACCTTGCCCTTCGGCAAAGCCTCGTCCGGGTTCCTCTCTGCTAATGCAGAGAGTTCGACAGAAGGTGTACGCAGTCAGAAACCGCTCAACACTCTCTCTCTCTCTCACACACACAGACACACTCTCTCTCTCTCTCTCTCTCTCACACACACACACACACACACACACACACACACACTCTCTCTCTCACACACACACACACACACACACACACACACACACACCCTTACACACACACACACACACAGACACACACACACACACACCACACACACACACACACACACACACACACACAGACACACACACGCACACACACACTCACAGACACACACAGACACACACACACACCCTTACACACACACACACACACTTACACACACAGACACACACACACACACACACACACATATATATATATATATCTACATATATCATCAAAACGAAAGGTGTCCACGTGAGCTTCTTATAAAATGAAGATTTATTCCTCCAGAACACTTCAGCCAATCATTTCATAGCGTCGGTGACCTCAGATACAATCTTTTAGCATCTTCATCCAACAGCCACATAGGTGTGGAAATTTATTTTCAAAATATATTCAAACAATGAGGAATTAAACAGGGATTTGGTTTATAATTTTCACAGGGAGACCTCTGCCCAACAACAACATTCTTCGGAAGAGAAACTCTCACTTCTTTGTTCATTCCTCGTATCGATGAAAAAGAACACGGAAAATTGCGACATTAAAATCTTTCTCTTCATGCTTCAGTTCAGTCGAAAGGTTAATCTATATAATAAATGCGAAAGTCAGTGTGTCACTGTGTCACACTTTTTCAATTAAAGGGACACAACTCTAACTTTCAATAGTTCATATTCTTCTTCTGTATATTAAATGCGAATGTCAGTGTGTCACTGTGTCACACTTTTTCAACTTTACTCCTAGAAGCCGTTGCCCAACATATTATACCATTCTGTGATCAGACTGACTCCGTGAATAAATTCAAAACATTCCGGGATGGATCCGGACCCGTAATCCTGAAATTTTGGATTCCCAATTTTTTATTACTGCGTTTGTTTTCGATAAATTTTTACATTTTTTTTCTTTTTTTTTTTTTTGCGTAATTTTTTTCGACGAATTTTTTGTACAATAACAATTTTTATAATTTGGAAATGAATGTGGAAAAAAAAAACAAAATTAATTGCAAAATCCAGCGAAAGTCACCCACTTAACTTCTTAAAATTAACTGACGGCAGAAGAAGTATCCTTTTAAAACTTCAAGGATAATACTTCTGCCGTCAGCTTCCTCCTGTGGAATAAACTCCCAACAGGATGTTTCCCCGATCACTACCATCTTAACCTGTTTATGGTTAGAGTTAAATCTTCCACTCCTATACACACAAATAACCTCCAAACGTAACCATCTACCTCGAGTACCCCCAATCTTTGTAAAAGGTGAACCTCGCTGTAATATATATATATATATATATATATAGATACACCTAGTGAGCCAGACAAACCTACCTAGGTTTCACCTAAACGGATCATCGGGGAAAGTTTGTTAGTTAGTTGTTACTCGTATCGGGGTTTTTTCTTTGGGCTTCAGACCTGTATCTGTGCGATTTTTTTGTCGGCAGAAGTCCATGTTTGTAGCTCTTTCTTTTTTTAAAACCTTTTTTTCCCTCGAGATTGATTTGATTCGCAAATCAAAAATTCGAGGGTTTTTCGAAACGAGTCTAGTTATCTATATTTATATGTATATATATATATATATATATATATATATATATATATATATATATATATATGGGGTATTTACGTAGCAATAATTTCCCAAGAAAGTTTTGTTCAATGATAATTGGTCTGATTAACTTTTCTCTATGGTACCTGGACTTTATGAATTTAAGCGCAGTACTAGATTGGCGGTGAGGTCTCATCATTATTTTACGTTTGAAATATCAAGGTGTCACCGTAAGTTCTATGTTAATAGTTTCTTCTTTCGTACTTTTCAATTGTGGCAATCTCTTCCGGCTTTCTTGCTTCCCAGTCAACTTTGATCATCAAAACTTTAAATGCTATTATCAATCCCTATCTCCTGTCTTCTTAATTCTTGTTCTTTTACTGTCCTCCCTCCTTAATAGTGTTTTTTCATACTCTCTAACTCTCTGTAATCCCTTGTGTCTTAGTGACTTTATCGCCTTGCTTGCTCTGAAATGATTAAAATAGATCAACCGATAATATCTGTCTATTTAATTCGACTTTTCCAATTTTCGAATATGATATATATATATATCGTACTTGTGCAACGGTTTGAAACTCAGTAAGAAACAAACCTTTGAAAGTGTCATTGACTGCTGAGCGCTGTTTATCCATCGATCACCTCATCAGTGACTTGACTGCCGTGCCTGAAAGCCAAACCATGAGAGCACTAACCTCAAATAAACATTATACGACCATTGAAGTATTTGAATGCAATCCCAAAAGGCAGGAAGAAGGAAAAACATGTCTGAATAACCCTAGAAACAAAATACAATAAAAGACGTAAATACATGCACAGTATCTATGGCCAGACACCCAGAAGATTTTCTCACTTAGAAAGGAAAGGCGCTTCAATCGATAGAACGAGAAACAAGTAAATTAATGACAATTGTAGAGAGGTCCCCTGATTTGAAATGATATCGTCAGGTGAACGTGCTCGCAAGAAAGTAAGTCGGTTGGAAGTTAAGCAGAAATTTTATAATCCACGTGTCTATCATTGTTTAATACTGGCTATTCATATATTTCCAATCATCTTTCCTTGTAAACGACCAGCGTTAGTCGAAATTACACGATGTCGGGTTATGTCCTCCTAATTTCCGAAACTGTTGCAAGGGGACGCTCTCCAGCACAATAAATACAGTGCTGTTCGATAAAAGTGACTCACCTGATTTTTTTTTTTTTTACTAAATGAAAGTTGAGCTAAATTCAAAGGATAAGCGATCTGAAATCCGAAGAAGAAGCTTTGAAGGCTCTTTGAATTTAGCAGTAAGTACTGTCAAGCACCCGTTCAGTATAATGTTCTGGGGATGCTTTTCTTTTCATGGAACTGGTTTCTTAAAACCTATTGAAAAGACCCTCAGGAGCGAGCAGTACAAGAGAATTTTAGAGTCTTGTCTGCTCCCTTCTGCTGAAAGGGTGCAAATCGACCCCACCAAGCTCATTTTTATGCAGGATAATGCTCCCTGTCACAAATCAAAATTAATGAAGGAATACTTTGATGAGAAGCAGGTGAGTGTTATGACATGGCCGCCCCAATCTTCTGACCTCAGCCCCATAGAAAACTCATAGAGCATTATAAAGTACAGGCTCTCGAGAAAGCAGTTGAGCAACAAAGAGGATTTGATTGTGAATTTTATATCCGAATGGAATTCAATACTTGGAGATGAGATTTGCCAGAACCTCATCAAGTCAATGCTAAAAAGGGTTGAAAAGGTTATTCAAAATAAAGGTGGACCCATAGATTATTAAATATTTCGAACAATATTACCTATTATAAATAAATTATACCTCTATTATTCTTTATTTAAAGCTGTTAGATTATGTTTCTATTGATTACTGGTTGCAGGAAATAAGTGAGTCACTTTTTTTACACAGAGTTTTTCCCTAAATCTCATTTATATCCAAAATTATAATTATCAATAGAATACCTTAGGGTGAGTAAACTTTTTTACTAGGTGGTCGGGAAGGGGTCTTTATATTAGTAAGATTAAAAATTAGTTTGACCCCAAAAACATTAGGCGAAAAAAAATTTAAGTAAAAAAAATCAGGTGAGTCACTTTTATCGAACAGCTCTTTACTCTGCGATAATTTTTTTATCAGTCTCTTCTTATTTTCCGCTTGTACGACCACAGTGTGAATCCCTCGCAGAAGATTGCGTTTTTCTCACCACGAGAAACACACACACACCCGTACATATGCACATTCACTCCTAAACGTTGGATCAAAATGTTTCCACATTCATTTGTTACACATATATTATTGTCTTTGTCACTTGTAACGTGTTGTTGCTGATCATATATATATAAAGTACAGTGTATGTGTGTGTGGGTGTTTGTGCGTGTGTGTATCCAACCAACTCCTCCGCTCCCACTGGTTCGATTTCAATGAGTCATAGCTCATTCAAAAGCCCTAGTAAAGTTAGGCGCAAGGAACGATTTTCGTTGAGCTCAGATTCAGGATTGCCAAATTATGTGAGGTTAAAATTATATGTTAATATATTATACTAGCCATTATCGTTGCTTTCATGGTCCAAAAGAAGTAACTTTTCCTTTTGTATCCAAAATTGCAATGCACGTTTTATTATGAACTAGCTTAAAAGCCGCCCTTTGGGGTGGCATTTAAACTAGTTTCTGTGGAGGACTCTTGGTTTGGCTATCACCACAACAGGAGGAGCAGACGCGATTGGCATCTATAAACTACAGAACTAAAAATTGATCGCTGTATTTAAGTATTGAATTTAAAAGTTCAACGATAATTCTTCTGCTAGCACTTAATTTAAAGATGATTTCAGAACGTAGATCCTTATTTTCCGAAAAATTATTTTTAATCCATGGGTGACAGAACAGGGGCCAATTTATAAGATAAAATTAATATAGTGTAAAGATGGGAAGATTTGCCTTTTACTATTTAATACAACACGCATACAAAATAATGGTTAGTTGTTTGTTTCCAAGTGTGTCTCTCAGTTAAGGTGGCTAGCAAATTACTGCTGCAAAAATTGTGTTTCTTCAACACCCAAAGTGCACATTTTTGGTTTATACTGCAATTATGTTGAGGGCATCAGTTACAGTTTCTAAGGGACAGCGTATAATCGAGCGTGATGAGAAGCTGAACAAGGCAAACACGGTTGCTATGACATGTTTAATGCTAACATAGATACAGTCAGCCAACAAACATTTTCGTCCGCACAATTTCACTCACAAGCCGTGGTCTAGATTTCAGTCATGTCATAAAGATGCCGCTCGCTGGGATCGTCTACACAGACATATTATCATAGAGGCTCTTCCTAACTTTATGACTACACACCTACGCACTCCCCATATATATAAATTTGTGTGTGTGTGTGTGTGTGTGTGTGTGTGTGTAAGGGAGTGCGAATCCAGGTAAGTTATTCTTTATACCGATTGCAATTTTGGATATTCTTTTTCATATTTTTCCCGATACAAAACTTAACATTTTATTTACTCTTGCATCAAAATTTAACACGGGGCCTAGCGAAAATGATTCGCTAAAAACACTCCATTATTACAATAACGATATTTCTTACAAATTTCTGCTTTCTTCATGGAGTCATATTTTTTTCAGCTAAGGGCTTTTCTGTTGGAACGACGTTTCCTGTAAATTTGATGCTTCCTTGATGGAGTCTTGTTTTGTCTTAATTGACTGTTTTCTTGTTGGAGCTATGTTTCTTTTCAATTTTGTGTTTTCTTGATGAGCCATGTTTTCTTTAAATTGACAACTTTCTATTGGAACCATTTTTTCTTTAAATTTCCGTTTTTTATGAAGATTTGTTTCGTTTCAATTGACTGAATTCTTGTTGGAGCCATATTTACCTATCAATTTTGTGCTCTCTTGATGAGTGGTGTTTTCTTAAAATTGATTCATTTCTTTTTGGAGTCATGTTTCCTTTGAGAATTTTACTTTCGTGATGGATCCATGATTGCTTTAATTTGACCGCTTCCTATTTGCAGCCATATCTCCTGAAATATACTGCTCGCTTGTGGGAGCGGCGTTTGTTTTCATTTTCTGATTTTTGATGAATATATGTTCCGTTTCTATTGACTGTTTTCTTGTTATGGCCATGTTACCCTTAATTTTTCTGCTTTTTTATGGAGCCATGTTTCGTTTCAATTCATAGCTCTCGTTTTCAAGGCATCTTCTTTTCAATTTGATGCTTTCTTGATGGAACCATGTTTCCTTTAAATTGTCTGCTTTCTTGACGGAATCATACCTTCTTGAAATTGTCTGCGCTCTTGGTGGAGCCATGTTTACTTTAAATTTTGTACACTATTTACATTATTCGGACTATTGTCCACATTTTTGTGGCCATATTTATTACATTGTTTCGGCCGTTGTACGCTCCGGCCTTCTCCGAGTGGTTGGAATGTCGAAATGGACCCTTTATTTTGCTCAATGGGGTAGACTGTTCCAGTTCAACGTGCCATGTTTAATGGATGTCAGTTGTCAGTTATCTCCTGTTAATTTCTCTCTCCAAGTTCTCCACTGTCTTAACCGGGTATTGAACTCACACTCTTTGTGTCCTCTCACTAAATCTAACTAACGCCTTTATCCACTGTGCCATGTGTCCTTGAGATGAGTCCAGATTGCTTCAGTTTGAGCTATATTTTGTTTCTGTAATTTGCTTTCTTGATGCGACTTGTTTAAATTAAATACTTTCTAGTTGGCGCTATATTTCATTTGAATCTTTGTATTCTTGATGTTCAATGTTTTCTTTAAATTGATTACTTTCTAGTTGGAGCAATATTTCCTTACAGTTATTTGCTTTCTTGATGCGAAATGTTTCCATGTTTCTTGATGAGGCATATTTCTTTTAAATTGATTACTTTCTGGTTTGAACCATATTTCCTTTCATATATTTGCTTTCTTTGTGTCATGTTTTCTTAAAATCGATTGCTTTATAGTTAGAGCCATATTTTCTTTCAATTTTTAGCATTCTTGATTCATGTTTGCTTTAATGTGTTTGCTTTCCAGTTGGAGCCATGTTTCCTTTCAATTATTTGATTTAATTCTAGGTTGGTCTATATTTCCAATCTCCTATTTGCGTTCTTGATGTGTCATGTTTTCTTTAAATTGATTGATTTCTAATCGGTGCCATATTTTCTTTCAGTATTTTATTTCTTAATGAGACGTGTTTGCATTGATTTGATTGTTTCCTGTTAGAAACATATTTTCTTTCAAGATTCTGCTCACAGGGTGAGACATGTTTCCATTAAATGTGTTTCTTTCGAGTTAGTGGTATATTGTCTTTCGTTTTCTTTGCTTTCTTGACGAGTTTTATTTCAATTGATCGTTTCTAGTTGGAGCCATATTTCATTTCAATTTTCTGTTTGACATATGTTTTCTTATAAATGAATTCTCCCTCTTGGCTACGATTTTAACTTTAGATTTTCTGACTATTTGATGTATAGACGTGTCGTTTCAGCTGGGTGCATTCTATTTGGATCTGTTTTCTTACAATTTTGTATTTTTACGATTTTTTTTTTAACTTGATCACTTTCTAGTTAGTGACATATTTGTTTTTCAATTTATAACTTTCTTTGTTGCGTCATGTTTTCTTAAATTGATTTCTCTCTCGGTGGAGGCATATATCCATTCATTTTTTGCGTTCTTGATGATCCATGTTCTCTTTAAACTTATTGCTTTCTATTTGGAAGCTATTACATTCAATTTCTTCATTAATTGATGGGGCAGGATTCCTTTAAATTTATTGCATATTTCATATTTCCTTTCAATGTTTTGCTTTCTTGATGAGCCAAAAATCTTTAAATTGATAGATTTCAAGTATTTTATTTTTAGATATGTTTCCTTTAAAATGAATATTCCCTTGTGGGTGCTATGTTATATTTGAATATTCTGGTATTTAATGTAAATGTGTTTTGTTTTAGCTGAATGATTTCTTTTGGCTTTCATGATGAGAAATATTCACTTTAAATTGATCACTTTCTAGTTAGAGCCATTTTTTTTTTTCAATCTTTGTCTTTCTTGTTGATTCAATTCTTCTTAAATTGATTGTTTTCTAAGTGGAGCCATATTTCCTTTCAATATTTTGCTTTCTTGATGAGATATGTTTTATTTAAATTGATTTTGTTCTAGTTGGAGTAACATTTCCTTACAATTCTTTGCCTTATTGATGTAATATGTTTCCTTAAATTGACCGCTTTCTAGATAGTCATACTTCCTTTCAATTTTTGGCTTTCTTGATGATTCATGTTTTATTTAAAGTGATTGCCTTCTAATTGGGGCCATATTTTCTTTCAGTTTCTTACTTTCATTTCTTTTTCCTTTAAATCGATTGCTTTCCATTTGGAAGAATATTTCCTTTCAATTTATAGCTATCATGATGATATAAGTTTTCTATGAATTGATTGCTTTCCAGTTTGAGACATATTTCCATTCAATTGATGAGGCAAGTTTTGTTTACATTGATTGCTTTCAAGACGGAGACATATTTCCATTCAAATTTTTCATTCATGACGTATCTTGATTTCTTTCTAGATGGAGCCATATATTCTATCATTTTTTTTTGCTTTCGTCATGAAGCATATGTCCTTTAAATTGATTGTTTTGTACTTGGAGCCAATTACCTTTCATTTTTTTTATTATTGATCTGGTATGTTTCTTTTGAATTGATTTCTTTCAATTATTAGCTTTCATGATGATTTTTTAAATTGATTTCTCTTATCTTGGAGCCATATTTCCTTTTAAGTTTTTACTTCCTTTATGAGACATGTTATCTTTAATTTGATTGCTTTCTTTTTAGAGCGATATTTTCTTTTAAGTTTTTGCTTCCTTGGTGAGGCATTTTTTTTATTTTGATTGCATTCTAGTTGGAGCCATATATGATTTGAATTATTTGATTTCTTGCTGAATCATGTTTTCTTTAAATTGATTCCTTTCTACTTGGTGCCATATTTCATTGGGATTTTTTTTATTGGTGATTCTTGTTTTCTTTCCACTTGGTGCTCTATTTCCTTGCATTTTTTTTCTTTCTTGATGAGTCATATTACTTTTAAATTTATAGCTTTCTAATTGGAGCCTATTAACTTTCTGGGTTTTTTTTTTTTTTTTTTTTTTTTGATGCGAGATGTTTTTTGTAAGTTGATTGTTTTCTGTTTGGAGCCATTTTTCTATTTCAATGTTTCGCTTTCTTGATGAGTTATATTTTCCTTAAATTAACTGTTACCTTTCATGGAGTCATATTTTCCTTCAATTTATTGCCTCCTTGGTGTAGACAAGTTACGTTTCCAAAGACTACATTCTTTTCAGGGCTTAATTTCCTGTCAGTTTTGTCCCTTGTTTTTACAGTCATGTTTCGTGTCAATTGACTTCATTTTTTCAAGCCATTTTTTTCTTTGCTTTCTTGATGATCGATGTTTTCTTTAAATTAATTTCTTCTTTTTTGCCTCATGCTTTCTTTCAATTTTCTTCTTCGTCATGGAGACATGTTTCATTTCAATTAACTGCTTTCTTATTGGAGCCATGTTTATTTCCCATTTTCTACTTTCTTCATGTAATAATGCTTCCTTAAGTTTTTTCTTGATGGAGCCATGTTTCCATTTCTGTTTTGTTCTTGAAGCCTTGTCTCATTTCCATTGACTGCTTTCTTTTTGGAGCCATTTTTACTTTAAATTTTCTCTTTTTATTTCTTGTTGGAGCCATATTTCATTTCAGTTGACTGCTTTCTTGTTACAGCCATATTTTCTTTCAATGTTGTACTTTGCTGGTGGTGCCATGTTTTCATTAAATTAACTCTTTTCTTGTCAGAAGCATATGTCATTTCAATTTTGTGGTTTCTTTATGTTGCCATGTTTTCTTAAAATAGACTGCTTCTTTGTTGGAGCCATGTCGTCTTTACATTTTTTGCTTTCTTTATAGAGGTATTTCGTTTCAATTGAATGTATTCTTGTTGGAACCATGTTTGTTTTAAATTTTCTGCTATATTGTTGGAACCATGTTTCATTTTCAATTGACTGTTTTCTTTTTCTTTTTTGATTAACCATGTTTTCGTTGAATTGACTTCTTTCCTGTCAGAAGCATATGTCATTTCAATTTTGTGGTTTCTTAATGGAACCATGTTTTCTTCAACAAGGGAAACAGTTAATTTACTGCGTCCCTTGTTGAAGCCATGATCCCTTTCAATTTTCTACTGTTTTGATGGAGATATATTTCGTTTCATTTGACTGCTTTCTTTTAGGTATCAAATTTACTTTCAATTTTGTTCTTTCTTGATGGAGACATGTTCTCTTTAAAATGAATACAGCCTTGTTGGAGCTATGGTTACTTAAAATTTTCTGTCTTTGGTGTAGCCATACTTTGATTCAATTGGCTGCTTTTTTGTTTGAGTTGTGTTTCCTTTCAATTTTGTGCTTTCTTGATGAATCATGTTTCCTTTCAGTTGCCTCCATTCTTGTAGAAGCCATGTTTGCCTTCCATTTTGTCCCTTCTTGATAGAGCCATTTTTTTAATTGTCTGCTTTCTTTTTGAAATGCTGGTTACTTTCAATATTCTGCTTTCTTCATTGAACAATATCTCATTTCAATTTTGTGCTTTCTTGTTGGACTTATATTTTCTTTTAATTTACTATGCTCTCTTTCAGTTTGTGTCCGTTTAAACAAAAATCCCACACAGCCCAGCTGTGGTTCATACTGCAACCTTAGAACTGATTCTCTAATGAACGATATGCATATAACACTGTCCATAGTTTCTGCTATCATTTCTAAACTGGACCCTCAAAAAGCATGTGAACTTGATGGTATCCCTCAAAAGTCCTTACGAAATGTGCTCCTAAACTGTCTCCCGTTCTCTCTAGAATAAATTAATTGCCACTTTTTGCATTTTTTCTTATTGGAAATCCTCTTCTCTAATTGCAGTCTTTAGGAACTTAGATGAACCATGTGATCCTTCGATCAGTCTATCAGTCTTTTTTTGGTGCAATAATATCGGCTCTAATTAAATCTGAATTGGTTAAGCTTCTCACATGACAGGATTTTCTTTCAGATAACCAATATGGCTTTCACTTCTCTAGGTCAAGTGCTCATGTGTTAATGATTATTGCTGAAAGTGTGTTTAACGTTTTAGATAAGAATGATAAAGTTCGGGCTGTTGCTTTGGACACATCTCGAAGGCATTTGACAGGCTTTGGCATATTGAACTTCTTCACAAATTGAAAAGTTATGGTATTTCTGGACGAACTTTTAAACTGATTCGGTCTTTCTTATCAAATCGCTAAATGAATGTTTTCTTTAATGGCCACTCTTCTGGATCTTTTTACATTATCATTTTTGCTATATTCTTAAACCTATGTTGTTTTTAATTTTCAAAATCACCTTTCTGATGTCATCAGTTCTCAAGTCGCTATCTATGCTAATGACAAATCTATTTACCCCTATCTTAATAGTAAGTATGATCGGTTTGATAAGGTCAAATTGGCAGCTGATCTAAAAAAAAAAAGACTTACAATGTTTTTAAATGGGGCAAGAAGTGGCTTGTTAATTTTAATGCCTCGAAAACTAAACCACTCTCTTTTAATCTTCTGAGAGATCCCGTTCGGTTTTTGGACATTATGGCTGATGCTAACCTCCAGGAGAGTGAATCATTGCGCCTTCTTGGACTAACGTATTCACCTGACATGTAGGGGAAAGAGTGTATTGAATCAATTGCTAAGTATGCAGCTAAGAAAATTGATAATTTGGTACACAATTTTTCTCGTCAAAATCTATCTTACATATCTATAAGTCTACCATTCGTCCATGCTTTGAATATTGCTGCTACGTCGGGCCTGGTGCTCCTGCTTCATATTTAGAGATTCTTGATAAGATCCAAAGAAGAATCTGCAATGTTATCGGTCCTGACCTGGCATTTCGATTTCATTCCCGTTTCCAGCGCCACAACATAGTTTCACTGCGCCTTTTCTTTAAATACTTTCATGCTAGTTGTTTTGATGAATGTTCCGCTATGGTATCTAGACTTTACGAATTTAATCGCAGGACTAGATTGGCAGCAAGGTCCCATCGTCTTACAGTGGAAATGGTTAAATGAAAGCGTAAGTTCTATGCTAGCAGCTTCTTCGCTCGCACTTTTCGCTTGTGGAACTCTCTTCCAGCTTCTTGACTCCCAGTCAACTTTGATCTTCAAAAATGTAAATGCATTTTTAATCGTTATCTTCTGAATTCTTGTTCTTTTATTGCCCTTAATAGTAGACTTGTATCATATTTTCTATCGCTCAGTAACCTCTTGCATCCTAGTGGCTTTATTGCCTTCCTTGATATTTTTCAAAGTATGAGTCTGCTTTTTTTTTTCTTTTACTGACTTTCCATTTTATTTATATTTGCACCAATTCTTTGACGGGTAGCAGCTAACCTTATTTTCTAGCCATACTCCATTAATTCAATTCATATCTCTTGTTGGAGCCATGTTTCCTTTCAATTTTCTGCTTTATTGTTGGAGCAAAATTTCCATCAAATTTTCTGCTTTTTTTTTCCTGGAGTCATATTTCCTATCTATTTATTTCCCTGTTGGAGTCGCGTTTCTTTTCAAATAATTGATTTATTGTTAGAGACAGGATTTTGCTAAGGGTTAAAATTAACAGGAAGATGCGAAACATGTCACATAAGTGTAACTTGTTTGTTTCTTGCGTTTAACCAGAGTATATGAGTTCAATCCCTGGCTTAGGTAGTGCTGGAAAAAAACATATAATCTGTTTCAATGAAAATAACTTGGAATACTTTTAAGTAATTCAGTTCTGTAGCAAGGCCAAGAAGACGAGAACAAGAGTTCAAAATAACCAAAGTTTATCGACAATTAAACATCTAAAAAAATGAAATAAAAAATATTGAAAGGTGGTACGAAAATTTAATAACTAAACATCGTAACTATCTGACATGCAATACAAAGGCTCCAAAAATACACCACTGATTTCCCTCACGATGGTGGAGTTTTGGATATAGTTATACATGTGTTGCTGTTAGCTAATAGTTGTGAGTTCAATTTATGTATCAGTTACCGTTTGATTGGTTCATTTTTTACGGTTTGTCAACCGTTTGCAAGTTATTTAAAGCCAGAAAACATAATTAGATTGTAAGATTTTTAGAGTGGAGAGATAGTAATGGTTTAGTTAATCTTACTAATTGATTCATACCTAAGGAGAGAAGAGTTGTATGTATAATTTTCCCATGGGTATTTGAGCAAAAAGGGAATATAACGGACCCAACTGAAAATTGAACTCGGCTCTCCAATTTACAATTCCGAGCCGTTATCCCTTACAGCATCCGCACATCCACGTATTCCCAAGCAGTAATTGATCAGGCTCGACGTTGCTTAAATTCGGTGATCGGATGGGAACCGCTGTTTCAACGTGATGTGGCCAAGTAGCGAAACATTGGTTCAGTAGGAACGTAGAATAACTGATATAAAAAAATAACACAATAGTCAACAAATACCAGCAGAAACAAGGGCACCTCGAGGTGGAGCAATGGTGAGCAAGCATGTCTTGCTAGAACAATTACGACAGAGTAATGAGTTTGATCCTCACTAGGTCTCCCATACTTTCGGCCTTGTGCCACATCTAAGATATGTTTAGAAAATCATTTTGGGCACCCCGACCTGGTGTAATGCTTAGCAAGTTTATCTTGCTAGAACAATTACGACTCAGTAATGAGTTCGATCCTCACTGGGTGGCCCTTACTTTCCGCCTTGTGCCACATCTAAGCTACGCTTGAAAAATCATTATCAGTAGAAACAATGGGAGATGTTATGATGGGTCGTATTAATGGACCAAAAGTGGTTGTCTATAACAAGATCTTTAAATACCAAGATGGCAACAATAGTTCAAAATAAGGTATACTGAAGACTTTGACTTTTATTTTATTCTATTCTATTTTCTAGTACAACTTCTTCTTTATGCTACAATCACTGAAGTTAAGCAACGTTGAGTCTGGTCAATACCTAGATGGGTGACCGCTTGGGAATATCAGGTGGTTGTAAGCTTGGATGCATGATTAATGCAGTTAATAATGGTTCGGAATTGTTAATCGGAGAGCCTACATCCAATTTCAGTAGGTTTCCTTATATTCACTTATATGCAAATACCCTTCGAAAAGGTATAACTACACCCCTTTTTTCTCCAAGCTATGGATTAATTAGTAAACTTTGTATCAAACAATTATTATCTCCTACCCCTCGCCAAAAACAATTTCTTTTTGCAGTCAAAAATATGTTATGGTTTTAAACAACAAAGGATTGGTAAATCCAATCAATTAATCAATCTTGCAGTGGCTAGCAGGATCTGATCCGTGTCGTTTTTTTCCGTTCTCAATGGATCACACTTCCAACCCAATTTAATAATTTTATGTTCTTGTTAAGATATTTCTGCAGAGAGGACAAAAGGTTACTCAACTGGAAAAAAAACGCGCACTGGTGAAACGTGCACAGGCGAAACACCCAGAGAAGATCAATTGCTTGACACTATCTTCCATAATTGGAGTCATAAACTTTCCTAATGATAAGTTGTCATCTATATTATATTGTAAATAAATATAAAAGTTACAGTTTTTCAAAGTAGTTCAGCATTTGGGCCACTCTGTATTGCTTGTGTTATATTAAAGTTAAGCTTTTTTCTATAACTAATGTTATCTGCTGACTTTTTTTTTATCATTTTACCCTAAAAAGGCAATAAAGTCACTAAGATGCAAGTGGTTACTGAGTGTAAATCGTTTTTTTTTTTTTTTTTTTTTTTTTTTTTTGTTTTTGGAGGGGTTGTTTCTCAGAATATTATAAATTTTTCCTTAATGATTTTTCCTACGTATGTTTATTTCGTGTTTCTTTTGGCTAACCACAAGAATGGCAACCAAAAGAAGAGCCTTTAAGAAACTGAATTGACTTCTCGGGAAAATATTCCATCATACAATCATTTAATTATATCTCGTCTCCTGCTTTTAACAGAAATCGCTCTCAAGTTGACACCCTTTTAATTTTATTTGATGATAACACTACCTGAGATCGCTCGTCAAACAGGAAGCACTTACTTTAACTTCCATCGAACAAGACAAGGCTGGCGTTTTAGTTTAAGTTAATTGTTAGCGAGGCTAAATGAGTTGAGAAGAGTCGAGATCTCGTAAAATTATCCAACTCCCTCTCTGCATGGCTGATACTGTCCTCCAGAGGAGTGACTTGTTACATCATCCCTGGCAAACGTTCTCGGCTAACATGAATTGAGAAGACTATATCCAATTCATTGCTTGGTCAGCTACTAAGTTGGTTCACTGTGTCATACTAGACAATTTTTCACTCCAGAATCCATCTTACATATCTGTAAGTCTACCATCCGTCCATGCTAAGACTATTGCTGCCATATCAGTAATATTATTGGTCTTGATCAGGCATCTCGGATTCAGTCACTTTCCTACTGCCGTAAAGTTGTCTCTCTGTGCCTTTTCTGTAATTAATTTCATGGTAATTACTCAGATAAGGTCTTCGCTGTGGTACCTAGACTTTTTGAATTTATGCGCAGTACTAGGTTGGCTATGTGGGCTCACCAATTTACAGTTGAGTTGGTTAGATGTAGCCGTATGTTCTATGCTAAAAGTCTCTTTTCTCGCACTACTAGCTTGAGGAACTTCCTTCCGGCGCCATGATTTCCAATTAACTTTGATCTTCAAAAATTTATATTCAATATCCATCGCTATCTACTGTCCTCCTGAATAGTCAACTTTATTCTCACGCCTGTTTCTAACTCTTCCACACTAAATAACCCCTTGTGCCTTAGTGGCTTTAATGCCTTGAATGGGGTGAGAAAAAAACAAGAAGAAACGAGTTAGTATATTTCGGCAACATTTTATTTTTACTTCCTTTGATCCGGAAGAGGCATAGCAAGTGGAACTAGAAAAATCTATCCCGGTGGACGAAATAAAAGGCTCGGTTCGATCTTCCAGTCACATGAAGAAGGCCGGAGCGTACAACAGCCGAAACGCTGTGAATATGGTAGTGAAGATGAGAATAACCATCCGAATAATGTAAATAATGTAAGTAATCATAACACCTCAACTCAGAGATATAGACAGAAACATCTCCTCTTCTAAAGACTGCGAAGGGGTGTAAACTTTTTGTTATTAATTCATGTATTACATTATATTATCAACGCTAAGTACTTTTATATACCATATAAACTTTAAGCTTGCATCATTCTTTTTTTTTTTTTTTTTTTTTTTGGTTTGTTTCCCCAATAGCTAAACTCTATACTTTGAATTTACACCTTAATAATATATTAAGTATATATTAACTTTGTATCTACGAATAATTTAGCGTTCCTCCCATGCGTCTCAGCATTTTTAAAAACAACTGTAATAAATGGTTCATTTGCCGTTTGTGCCTGACGACTTTAGAAACCATGAAATATTAATTTGCACTACAAACGTATGTAAATGTGTATTTATTAATACATACTTTATAGCTCAGTTTAACTACATTGAGCACTGTTTGGCACTTGAATTAAATTAAATATTTATTTGCTTATCTGCGTATGCACCCTATCGCATGCATATACAGTTGCTAATATGGCGTTATTTGGTTTACATTCACACTTTCATATATATTTTTATTTTACTACGAAAAGCAGATTCCAAGGTCAGTCGTCACTCGATAGTAACAGGTTATGACGGTTCCTCAGCCATCTTTTTTTTTTTGTATCTTCATTTCCAAAATGTTCTTTTTTCTTTACTCTCAATATAAAAAGGAAAGGATTACCCATCAACCACAAGAAGACATGATTTATTAAGAAAAGGATAATCCCAAAGTGCGAATTGAAAATCATAAACAACGGAATCAAAGGCGCGGTGGGGTAATGGATAGCGAATCGGATTGAGGAATCGGAGAGCCGAGTTCGAATTCCGGTCGAATCCATTACATTCACTTACGTGCTAATACCCTTCGGAAAGGTATGAATCCTCTTCTTCTATGCGTAAATAGCAGAACAGACCGGGTTCTATAGAAAGAAATGGTAACCTACTTCGGGAAAAAATCTGCCTCGAAAGATACATGATCGCCTACGTGTGTATCACGCATGGCCCATGACTGACTGACTGACTGGAAATTTAAATATCTGGGAAGTATTTTAACGGTGTAAGTAAATAGGTAAGTGTGACACTGAAATCCACTGGAAAAATCTGGTCCAATGGAAGGTATAACAAAATAATAAGTTCCTAAAAGCGTTATCCCAAAAAGCGTAGAAACCAGAGCTTCTTTTCTTTAGGGCAGATAAATAAAAAACATTATTCGGACAATGTCGCCATATTTTTTACAACGTAAGCCGTTTTTTTTTGTTGTTTTTTACCAGGCTGATATATGGAATGTCACTGAATATAGCTCAGTGAGTGCCATGTCTAATGTCTTGAAGCAACAGAAATATAGTTCTCCACTGAAGGATTGAACTAAAAAAAAATGTAGGTACTATGGAACCGAACATGTGACATCAGTTGAAATTTTTAGATAAAAATGGAACCATTTTAAAAGAGAATTTTGCTGTTACATTACAAAAGGAAGAGACAGTTGATGTTTCTAGGGCATATAATGTGGAAGAATGGCTTGGAGAATATGATACTCACAGGACAGATTGAATGCAAGAGAGACAGAGGAAAACAACGCATAACATAGTGAGCTTGAGTAAATGGATGGCGGAAAAAGGTTTAGGCGATATAACAGAACGTCAAAATTTAAGCGCTATAATGAGCAAGAAGTTGTGGTGAGCCATAGTCGATTACGGCCTGAGTAGACACAGCACACAAAAAAGATCCTTTTTGTTCTCATCCTGGTTCAGCGTTTCAGAGTAACGGATTATTTGATTCCATGCAGCAAGATTGTGAGATAGGATTGTTAATATGGCAATGAAGATGAGGATAACAGTCTGATAATGTAAATAATGCAAGAAATCATAATGAAAATCGGAGTTATAGAGGCCAAAACGTTGTGAATATGGCAATGAAGATGAGGATAACAGTCCGAATAATGTAAATAATAATGATAGTCATAATACAGAGGAAAACAACGCAGAGACATAGAGGCCGAAACGTTGTGAATATGGCAATGAAGATGAGGATAACAGTCCGAATAATGTAAATAATGCAAAAAGTAGTCATAATGGTTCATCGCAGAGATATAGAGGCCGAAACGTTGTGAATATGGCAATGAAGATGAGGATAACAGTCCGAATAATGTAAATAATGCAAGTAGTCATAATACCTCATCGCAGAGATATAGAGGCCAAAACGTTGTGATTATGGCAATGAAGATGAGGATAACAGTCGAATAATGTAAATAATGCAAGTAGTCATAATACCACATCGCAGAGATATAGAGGCCAAAACGTTGTGTTTATGGCAATGAAGATGAGGATAACAGTTCAAATAAGTTCAAATAATGTGGATAGATGTTTATACGTTGTTCCCTATTTAGAAATGTGTTTCCAGTTTTTTTCATTCTCTTTCACTCGCAGTAGACCTCCTTGCGTGGTAGTGGCATTATCGCCTTGCTTGTGGTGAATTGTTTAAAACAAGAAAAACAGATAATTAACATTGTTTATTATTTTATTAGCATAATTATCAATATATTATCATCATGAATTTCTCGTGTGTATTCGGCCAAGCCTCTGGTAATATTAACTTGTGCCTCCTTTGGCACTGATCGCTAGTAATAGACGTTATCTATACTGTTTGCTAAGGCTTCTACATCTCTTAACTGGACATTTTTTTTTGTCATTCTCCTATGCAGAATCGACCGATATATTTCAGATTCGATGGCTTCCGTTTTTGAACAACAATTTCCAATTCATGCCACAAGTGATCGATTAGATTCAGGTCAGCTGACTCAAAAAGTCATTCTGTTAGACTAAACTTATTTTCCTTAAGCATCAATTAAATTCTTCATGTACTAAACTTATTCATAAATCAATCGGGGGTCGGAATGTGTTTTGGGTCGTTTTTTTGGTGGCGGGTGGGGAGATGAATATACTACTAAGACGGAGCTGAGAGTCAACAAAATATTTGATTGAAAGACTGAAATCATATTTAAGCGATTCAGTCTCCCCCTCCTTTCCGGTCCGTTTCTGGTTAATTGCTGCGCTACAGCAACTCCACAAAAAGATATGTTCACCAACACCATTCACTACTGGGAGATCGTTTTCGAAATCTTGAGTTTCGTTATTTTTTTCCCAAAAAATAACGGTGTTGATTATGGCGTCAAAGTCCGATTTTGGATTAATTTGACCAAACAACACTACTCCAGTAATCATTCGACTCATCTCAGACCTTTTCATCGAATTCGAAACTAGCATATTTCTATGCCTTTATTATTAACTAGCAGCCATTTTTCAGTACGCCGACATCGCAATTGAATGTAGTAAAGTCGATGTTTAATGTGAATGATGGATAATTGCTCTAGACCCATCGGCAGTTCCCCTTTTGAGGACGATTCAAGCCCCCTCTCCTGAAACGCGGTACTGCCTGATAGGAAGGTTCTCCTTACGCTACAACTAATACTAATTTTCAAATTCCCCGGTAGAAGCCAGGGAAGTATTAGTAATTTACTATGCTCTAGTTTAGTTGCGATACAAGGCCGAAAGTTTGGAGCACTAAACGAGTATAGAAATCACTGTTCAGTATTAACAGATCTAGCGAGACAAGCATACTAAACATTGCACCATGTCGAAGCGCACCTAGTGATTTACTACTCTAAGCTTAGATGTGGCACAAGGCCGAAAGTATGGAGCGCCTTGTGAGGACCGAATTCACTATTCAGTTTTAATTGATCTAGAGAGACGAGATTATTAACCATTACACCATGTTGCCGAAGTGCCCCTAGCAATTTACTAAGCTAAGCTTAGTTGTAGCACATGATCGAAAGTATGGAGTACGTAGTTAGGGTTTGGTTTGGTTTGGTTTGGTTTACGGCATATCAACCTCAATGGGTTATTTAATGCCGACAAAATTTTTATTGCTGGAAATATTTTTTTCCAGAAATGTATTATTCAGATTTTTTTCTTCAAAAATATATTGTTGGTAATAATTTTTTTATGAAAAATTTTTGCTGATATAAAACAATTTTACATTTTCATAGTGTTTTACCTCATTTTTTTTGGGGGAACTATTTAACATATTTAGTCTAACAGAATGACTTTTGACCTGGGAACAGCAGCAATTAAGAGGTGGATCTAATCGATACATTATGGGGGGGCCGTTGGTAAAATATAAGAAGATAAATGGTAACAGGTTTCCAAAGCCATCAGAATCTGTAACAAAAAGGGTCGCATTCTGCAGTGCAGAGTTAGTTCGTGACATAGGAATTGTGAGTTCAATCTCTGCGCTAAGCAGTGCGTATTTAGAGCAATAACTAAGCAGGACTAAAATAAGAACTAGATGAGATATCCCTAGACATGGTCAGTCGAGTGAGAACAATCTGTCCAAGGGGTCAATTCGGAATTTCCTGCAGTTTACCAGATAGACATAGAGGCAGGAATACACGGCTGAAATGTTATCGTAACAACAACAAAATGAGAACAATAATTGATTTCAAAAATAAAATAATAATGACTCCTCATCTCAGAAATTCAGATGTAAATGTATCTTGTTTGTTTAGATAATGCAGCAGACTTTTTTTGACGAGGCGACAATGCCTCTACACACACAAATAATAAGTTCTCTCAGATTCTTGTAATGATTTACAATATTAAATCTGAAACAAATTAATATTAAAATGTGCGATTTCCTCATTAAAAGTTGTAATTATTCTTAATATTAAATAAAATGAGTCTGTTGTCTCATACTGTCCGCCCACGACCTGATATTTCTGGAATAATAATTTCAATTAAAAGAAATATATTGAAACCAAACAACAAGAAAGAATATCTACTATTAAAATGCATTTTTAATCATTCTCCCCAAGCAAGGTAATAAATCCACGAAAACGCAAGAGGTTATTGAATGTTAGAGAATATGAAAATATATATACTATTTTTAATACTTTCACATCAAGCAAGGCAGCAAAGCCATTAAGACGCATGAGTTTACTAAGTGTAAGAGAATATGAAAAAAAAACTATTTTTAATCATTTCACTCCAAGCAAGGAAATAAAGCTACTAAGACGCAAGCGCTTATTGAGTTTTAGAGAATATAGGAAAATATACTATTAAGGATAGAAAGGACAATAAAAGAACAATAATTTAGAAGACAGAATATAATGATTGACATCGCATTTAAATTTTTGAAGATCAAGGTTGACTAGGAAGCAAGTAGCCAGAAGTGAGTTCCAAAAGGAAGAAGTGCGAGAGAAGAAACTATTAGCATAGAACTTATGGCAACATGTAGCCATTTAAACTGTAAAATGATGAGACCTTGCCGCCAATCTAGTCCTTTGGTTAAATTCATAAAGGCTAGGAACCATAGCGGAATATTCATCTAAGAATTACCCTGAAAGTATTTATAGAAAAGTTACAGAAAAGCTATGTTACGGTAGTGGAAAAGAGACTGAAGATGAGATGCTAGATCAGGACCACTAACATTGCAGATTTTTTCTTTGGATTTTATCAATTCGAAAACCAAAAGGGAGGAAAAGACAAAAGCTTAACCAAAAGCCGTATTTCGGTTAGTTAGGTTTTGTTGTATTTATTTAAGAATTTATTTTAAAAACAGTTAGAATTCTTCACTACATACATCATTTCACCCTCAACACTAGAAAACTGACATACAAAATTTTAAAAATCCCCAAAATTTGACACTGTTGATAGCATTTTTAACATCAACAACACAAAATTCATAATCCTACCCTCTGCCACTTCATCTGCAAAAATTGAAAATAAATTAGTTCCCGACAGTACAAGGGTCTTTGTCAACACCTCCATGACAATCAGAAATATATCTAGGAAGAAAATTTACATTATTAGTGATTATTATAGGGATACTATAGGGTCCACATGTTTTATGCGGGACAAGGTTAGGAAATGATTGCAGAAACTATGGATGGGTTTATATGCATATCACTCACCAGAGATTCTGTTCTAAGTATGAAGTTAAGAAAGGGTACTCCGGTAAATTTCTTCAAAAATAAAACCATAAACTTCTTCAACCATAAAACATTCCCCAATGACAACTTCGTTTGAAGTAAGGTTGCCTCTCTGTGTCTTTTTTTAAAAAGCTATTTTTTATAGTAAAGAGGATTCAGTTCTTTCGCGAAGGGAATCTAGCATTTAAGTGCACTAACAGACTGGCGTCGATATCTCATCAATTTACAGCTCGATGTATGTTCTATCCGTTATCCATTTTCTGCACTTCTCGCTTGTGGAAATCCCTCCCGGCTCCATGTTTTCCAGTCAACTTTAAAAATTTAAATGCAATATCAATTTCTATCTACTGTCTTCCTGATTACTCATTTCTCTCCCTGTTCATTAATGTTTATGTTTCTAATTCTTCCACACCTTGTAACCCCTTGCGTTTTAGTGGCTTTACTGCCTTGCTTGGGGTGATACCAATTTAAGAACAAATATTTAGTTTAGAATATTTGGTTGATGACGGTTAAACTTAAACTGATTTTTAAGGAATCAGCACATATGCTAGGCCACAAAAATCTCCTGAGCCGACCAAGCATAGAAATGAATACAATATGGGAACCAGTAGTAAGGAGTGCCAGAGAAGAGCGATAATAACAACAAAAATTCCAATATGAGCTCTGGTAAAAACATGTAATGATAACAGCAAAATTGCAATATGAGAACTTGTAAAAAATGGTTGCCGAAGACATTAGGTTTATAATACCCAGAAATTCATCAACTGATGTCCTCAAGGACACATGGCACAGTGGATAAAGGTGTTGGTTAGATCCAGTAACAGGACCTAATTTTTACTTTTTTTTAGTTCAATACCCGGTTAAGGCAGTGGAGAACTTGGAGAGGGAAATTAACAGGGGATAAATGATAAATGACATTAGACATGGCACGGAGAACTAGAACAGTCTACCCCAGTGAGCGAAATAAAGGGTTCAGTTCGACATTCCACCCTCCATATGAGCTCTGGTAAAAAAAAAAAAAAAAAAAAACGGCCGATACGTTGTAAAAAATATGGCGACAATTGTCCGAATAATGTAAATACTGATTTTTATATTCATATCTGCCCTATAAGAAAAGAAGCTGAAAATGGCACAGGATGGTTTCTACGCGTAATACGAATCTCCCTTAACTGACTAACGCTATATTTAGGAACTAGTGAATATCATTTTGTTATACCTTCCATTTACTCAGGTTCATTTTTGGTGCACCAGATTCAGAATTTCCAGGAAATTATCACTTCAGATTTTATCCAATAACTTTTATGTATAGAACAAATAATTGGAATGATTCCTTTTTTTATTTTCCCCATATTTAGATATGTATTCTTCATCATCTGAGATTTCTTTTCTAAGTACACATGAAATCAAATCAAGTGCATAACCGCAAGTCTTAAAGAATAATTACACTTGTTTTTTTTACCATCGATTACATGAACTAATCTATGTTTTACGTTATTTTTCGCGTAAGTTTTTTTCAGCATTAATTTATATATTTTACTTTATATCTTCAGCAATATGGAAAATTTCCAAGACTATTTTCATTGTTAAACCAACTAACGCTCATACAGTTTATGAACTTTATAATCTAATCATTATTTTGTTATTAGTTTTCTTTTAATATCCTGACATCACGCTACACAGAGCAATTAATTAAGTTTAAACTTTTTTTTTTCAGTGAGAAAGAAAACTCGTCGAATGTTTTCCAGTGCAAAATCGCATAATTTGCCAGTATTTTCAAACGAATCATTTTTATGACACCGTCACGAAACGAAGAGACAATCATTCCGATTTAAAAAAAAAAAAAAAAAGAAAAAAAAGGAGAATCGTATATGCGTTTAATTTATTTATTTTCTTTTGTAACTTCGAAGGAGTGATTATGCTCCCCAATTGCTGAAGATATGTTTTGAATTCATCCATTTATAATTTATGCTCTTCAGTTGGTCGCCTGTTGCAACGTGATCGATGGGAAGCTCATATATAAATTATTTGTTGTAGTCGAATCGGTTAAATGTAGCTGTCTCTTCTACTCCAATAACTTCATGTCTCACACATCCCATCTTTCCTCTTACTTGCTTCCCTGATAGCTATAATCTCCAACTATTCAAATGCAATGTCAATCGACATCTCCAGATACCTTGATCTATTCCCCGTCCTTCTCGTCATCATTTCCTCTATCACGCCTCTTTACTGCTGTTTCCACTCTCTGTAACCCCATTGCGTGCTAGTGGCATTCCCGCCTTGCATGGGGTGAAAAGCTTTAAAAATTAAAAGTCAGTTTGATCCTCGCGTTATGCTACACAATTATGGCCTTGAGCCGGACTTTACTGAGATCATTTTTAATCGTTTCACCTCCAAGCAAGGCGATAAAGCCACTATGACGCATCGATTTGCAGGCACTGAAAGAGAATGAGAAAAATTTTGAAAACTATTCAAATGCAATATAAATCGACATCATCAGATATCTAGATCTATTCCCCGTCCTTTTCTTCATCCTTTCCTCTATCAAGCCTCTTTACTGTTGCTTCCACTCTCTATAACCCCATTAGTGGCATTCCCGCCTTGCATGGGGTGAAAAGCTTTTTAAAAAAATGTCAGTTTGATCCTCGCGCTATGCTACACAATTATGGCCTTGAGCCGGACTTTACTGAGATCATTTCTAATCGTTTCACCTCCAAGCAAGGCGATAAAGCCACTATGATTCATGGACTTACAGGGAGTGAAAGAGAATGAGAAACTTTTAGTGAGAAAAAGTGATGACAAAGACAATAAAGGAACGGGATGCGGGAGACAAAAAAATGGCGATAGATTTTACATTTAAATTTCTGTTATGGAAGCGAGTAAACGGAGGTGAGTTCCACAGGTGAGAAATGCGAGAAAAGAAACTATTATAATAGAAATTAGAGTTGCATCGAGCCAGTTAAAAGCTAAGACCTGTTTGCCAATCTGATAGCATGCTTAAAATCATGCGGTCGAGACATTGGGAAATAAAGCTCATCAGTAGAACTGCCATGAAAATATTTGTGGAAAAGACAGGTGGGGAGCCATGACATTGTCGGTTAAGAAATAACTGAAGCCGAAAATGCTTGGTTCGGATCGATAACATTGCAGACACTTCTTTGAATCTTGTCCAGAATCTCAAGATATATAGTATGAGCAGCAGACCAGATATGGCAGCAATATTCAATGCATAGAAGAATGGTAGATTTATAATCGTGCAAAATTGCTTCTAACAAAAAAGATCATCTGACACAACACAGTGATTCTACGCTTTGTCAGCTAACCTGTTGCCTTCGTTTATTATGTGGTCGACTGTCTCGTGTATATCGCCGTATATTTATTTTTTAAAGACATGTCGTTTCAGGACGTGGAGGATCATGGCTCACCATCATTTCTCTACTTTATAACTTGTAAATTAACATGCGTTCTTGGGGAAGATAGTGAAGTGGTTACTCGTTGCTTTCTCCGGTGTTTTAAAATTCATAGTTTACCTTCTCCTAAAGTGGTTGATACCCAAGTCTAGAAATTTCAGTATACACTGCTTTTTCGTCCATACCTGAGGAGGGAGAAGAGACTAATGAATTTTTTTTTCGCAAGCGCATTGAATGTCAAGGTAAACGCAATAGACTAGTCCGGAATTTGATCACGGCCCATATTCATTTCTTTATCGACACACCCTAAAAAAGAATTAAGAATTTCGAAATATACAGCAGGAACACCAGACAGAGATATGGCACCAGTACTCGATGCACAGACAAATGGTAGAATTGTAAATGTGTAAAATGAATTCTGACAAGAAAAATATTCCATACGAAAGATAAGGGTTGACAAATTTGTTTTCACTGACTGGTTAGCTAATCTAGTTATGTAGATGTTTATTTTATGCTTCACTATTATGAATTCATGAGAATCTCATCAGGAAAAAAGTACAATGCTTTAAGATAATGTTTAAAAAGATCGTCTTACAGACCATATTGTTGATGTAGTGTCCTAATTTATTACAGTTTTCTGTTAACCTAAGCCCTAACATAACACCATCGGGAGATAATCTAATAGGCTATTATAATTTCTTAAAGAGCTGAATTCTCACTACATGTCTCAAAACTCTGGCCTTGTGCCACACTTGATGATAAGCAGATAAAGAATCTGAGTTCATTTTAATACATTTTTCCAGATTTCTCATTGCTTATAAACCAAGCTAAAAATGTCTGTATATATCAAGAGATAAACTTAGTAATTTGTTTTTCAGTCATTTAGGTCTGAAGGAAGACAAAGATTCATCAAACCCTATACGCTGGCGTGACAACATCACAAACAATGGATTCATTCGAGCAGCTTCCCACGATACGACACCCAAGTGGATGCATCTCCAAACACTACAATCTTAACGGTTAATCCTAGACTTGAACAGATTATCTTCTCTATATATTTACATAAACTGTTCCTCTTACTCTGTAACCCTCTACTTCGAGTAGCTCTTGGGCCTTATACAAGGTTAACATCAATGTAAAAAAATCATTACTAGAAGACTTCCAACAGCAACAGCAAATGGGAAAACAATGATATAATCAAAAGATTGATTTTACTAACTATCTTTAAATAAGACCCAGGAAGGAAACTCCTGTCAATACTAGAAAGAGCTATAACAGCTATTGGACTTGAGAAGTTTGATTTGCTGAAAAACCTTTTTAAGAAAAATATTTTATAAATTTCAACGGACAGTAATATTATCTTTTCGGTCAATGAATAGCGAATATTTCCTGTGTGGAAACGGATAATTTCACCACTACCATTAACAACAGGGATTGTTCTATACCAAATACAAATATTAACCTGAAAAACCGTGCCATATACTTATATAGCCTCGTCAGATTTTGACTCTCATATGAATGTTATGTATGGCGCCCAACTCATTTACAGACGCCTAAACTATCATCCATATACAATTGTATTCTTAGATCAATGCTTAAAAACCACTTCAAGTTATGGAATCCTGTATGACTTAAAGAAGACAATCATTCATATAGACAGGCGCTAAAAAATCACCAACAAAGGGTTTTACCAAATACCAAAAAACACACCACTCAAACACTTCAAACAGAAACAACGACAAAAATGGACACCACATGTAACTACAGGCTGCCTAATAAAAAAAAAGCGGCAAATTTATTATCACTATTTTATCTTTCAGAAATAACTGACCTTGAATAACCTTGAAAAATTATTGAATATTCATGACCTTGAATAATCATTCGACTCTCGCGTAATTACGTAACTCTGATTGGTTCTTTTATGATTGATTAATCCCTGCTCGATCTTGTGACTTGTTATTTAAAGGTTATTCGCTTACAGCTTTCGCCTTTCTAAACAACTCACTGATTTTGAGAGACAAGTTATCCTACTATTCAAAGAAGAATATCCGACATGGGGACTGACGAAATATGCAGAAATTCTTCCTGAACTTTTCACTCACATCATTTGTCACTAGTTTTCAATGGTTGTCTCGCGTCGTTCGGAATTTAACGCTTTTTGCAACCTGTAGGAAAGAAAAATAAAATTATGACTCAATCGTGATGTTGACTTTCCACGCTACGAAAAACAAAAGATTAGTAAGGAAACTCCCGTCAATACTAGAAAAAGCGATAACAACTGGTTGACTCGAGAAATTTAATTTCCTAAAATAGCTTACAAATTTCACCTGACCGTAACTCTAACTGTCCGGCCCAATTTTTGCATATCAAAATGCTTGTATCGTGACTCGTGCGACGGACTTTTTTTTTTTTTTTTTTAATTTAAATATTCCGTCTTCAGCATGTCATGCGAAATACGTGCTCTCTTTTTTGGTAAGTAATTTTCTTTTTCGTCACATTTCCCGTCGTAAGATACACGCAACGCGCTGTCGCTTGGTTTGACGAGGTAAGTCGTCGTTTCTTCGCTATAGAGTGTCTAATGTTTACTGCATGGAAACGGTTATTTAACCATTATTAATACGATTAACTTTTTTTTTTCAAGACATCCTGACCAAGTACATCAATCTTAAAGCTGATTTCGTATTCAGAACTTCCTTTCCCTCTAAGACGACTCAAGAGATGCCGGTTTGCACTGCTATATAACTGATAGTTGAAGGAAGGTAGATTCATCCATTTTTTTATTTTCTTTACCAATTTTAGCGTAATGTTAACTAAATGGAAGAACACTCGTTTCCTGGACACCTGGCTTTTCTTCGGAATGATGTAAAAGCCGTCTCTCTATTGACACCTATATATATATATATATATATATATATATATATATATATATATATATATATATATATGTATATGGGTTTCAAAGAAAGCAGGCCCTCACTTTTTTCCTCTAAGCTTAAGGAAAAAGAGGGTCGTTTATCGTAAGGGGATTATTTTGGAATGTCAAACGACAAAGCCGCCATTTTTGAGCCCCGCTTACTGAATAGGTCAGCACTTTAAGTAGCGGTTCTTAACCTTTATCATAGATCGCATCCATTCAAGATTTCAAAATGCTCTGCGTGCCCTTGATCTTAAGGCTAAGAAAATCAATTTTAAAAAGTCAGAATTGGCAAATTTTATATGAAAATGTCTAAATAACAAAGGATGAAAATTTATCTTTTGTTAAAATGAAAAATCTTTGTAGAGATATGAGGAATAAAAATTTAAATCGCTGCCTGCAGTTGCATTTTCTCAATTCACATTGAAATGTGTGATAAGAGAAGATAACTCAGCTAGAGTTATGTTCCTCGTGTTTTTTTTTTTAAATATTAATATTAATTTTATTTTATACTTATTGTTATTTTCAATGTTGGTTTCAATTCTGAAGGCAATAACTGAAAAACACTACCTCCTCCCCATTTTAAAGGATACTCTGTATATCTCTACATTCAAACAAAATATATTCTCAATACAAGCCGAAAAGAGGCTTTCGTTAAATTTTTGGCTTATATGCGAATCAAAATACTTTACCTCCTTTAGTTCGTGATTCGTAAACGTTAAAACAGAGTCTATTTCTGGGCTCATAACCTGGGCTATTATTACTCCGTGATAACGGCACGTCCAGTAGAAGAAAAATCCGCTGATCCAAGTCATAAAAGATGCAAAAAGTTACATACATCAATAAAACTAAAATAGAATTAAGGTTGCTACCATCTTCTCACGCTCCAAACAGACAAACTGCACGCACAAGAGAAAGTTCGAAGAAAAGACTACACATCAATTAAAAAAGCGGTACAATGTATGATTGTCAGTAGGAGCAAGAGCCCAAGATGGAAGCTAACAAATGGAAATGCCAAAATTAGACAACTACGGACATTTTAATATCTGGGAACATTTTTTAACAGAGGGCGGAAAAATTGAAACTGAAATCCGACAGCTCATTTAAATAGCGAAAGATGCCTTCTAAAAACAAAACAAAGTATTAAGAAACGGGAAATTTTCGCTAGAATCAAAGAAAATATTGCACAACGTTATGTAATGTCAGTCCTATATGACAATGAATACTAGATAATCTTCACACAGATGAAGAAAAAAAAACTATAGAAAGTTTGCTCTACAGAAGGATAAGGAAAATGTCATGGCCTGAACATGTGAGTAATGAGGAAGTTTGAGAGAAAATAGAAACAAAAAGGTCACTTATACATAAATGCATATTAGGCTATGAATTGTTCAAACGACTTGAAGTTGTCTATATGGACCTATACTAAACACACTATCGTCTTTGAGAATCAAAAAATTATAATGCTTTGTGGCTGAAATTCAAACGTATTATACAGCCTAGACCAAGGTATCATATTTAGTCACCATGAATTTAAAATAATCTTTAGGAAAATTTCGTTACAAATAAATAAGAGTGCTGAATGGCTATGTAGTATCAATGTTCCTATACGGTAGAGAATACTGGACATCTTTTCATAGATGAAGTGTACGCAACAGAAATTTTTATACTACTAAATGATTATAAAGACTTGTTGATCACTATAAAGAAATAGAAGCTGAAGGGGTGTGGCCATGTAACCAGATCACGAGCTCTCTCCAAGACTCTGGCGGATTGTGGGACAGGTAGAGGAGGACCCCAACGCCCAAACGCCAACTCCGACAATAGTGGCCTGAACATCCTACATTATTATTCATATATAAATACTTTCATGATAATTGTTCGGATGAGATCTTCGTTATGGTACGTAGATTCTTCGAATTTAAGCGCAGCACTAGAATGGTGATGTGGTCTCACAGATATAACAAATCCAACAGGAATTGAAAATCTGCTCTCCAATTAACAATTCCGAGTCATAATTCATAACACCACCCGCACATCCAAGCTTACAGCACCTGGTATTCCCAAGCGGTTACCCAACTAAGTACTAAGCAGAGAGAGTCATAAAATAAATGGCTATAAAGAATTGTTGATCACCATAAAGAAGTTGAAGCTGAAGAAAGCTGTATGGCCATGTAACCAGATGGCGAGCGAGCTCTCTCTCTCTCTGTCTCTGTCTCTCTCTCTTTGTCTCTCAAAGACCATCTTACAAGGAACGGTACAAGGAAGAAAGAGAATGAGACACCAAAGAAGGTCGGATAACGGAATCGAATGGACAGGCAAAAGTTATGCCCACACCTAGACACTTGCTAACATTTGAGTCAAATGGAGGCTTCTTACTCAGCAAGTCACCATTCAGCGACACCACTACGACTCTGGAAGATTATATGACAAGAAGAATGCTACAAAGAATCCCGGTCCATTTTTATTTTGGTGCTGATGCAAATGTCAAGCAAGCTCATAACTGCTTTTGAACAATAACGATGAAGCAACATAGGTGTGCTTTAATCATAAAAAAAAAGTTTCTTTTGAATTTTGATCTCAGAGGCAAGTAGAGATGTGACCCTGACGACGGATGCTCAATATACTATGGAATGAATATGTAAGTAACGAAGATCTAAGCAGACATCGGAATCCCAAGGTAATTAGAAACATGCAAACACAACGATAGAAGATATTTTAAAGTCATTGGCTAATGCGAAGACAAATTTGGAAATTTCGAAAAAGTTGAACAGAAAACAAAAAGAAGTAACAAAAAAAAAATCAAGTTTTAAAAATGTCACCAAGAGTGACTTGAGATTAAATTAAGAATCGTTAACAAGAAAAGTTTATCGAACAGCTAGTAAATACAGTAACAAAAGTTTAAGACCACTTAATTGCAGCAAGGTTATTTTTTTTATTTTGCATTACATTGTTTCATATGAGAATCCATCGCACAATATCTTTTTGTTATTGCGTCAGCCATTATTCACACATAATTTATGGCAAAAAATGGTTTTGCCTTTGCCAAATTATTGCGATATTATATTTATAGTATATGTATATGATATTTATATGAAGAAATATAGTCTTAAGGTGTGCTGTATTTATGGAATAAAGTGCTCAATATCAGAGATAAAGCGTATGTAAATATAAAATTGAACATTAAAGTTAACACACAGAGGAGACAGACTGTTTTGTGATGATTGTGTTTAACATGAAACAGTCTGTCGCCTCTGAGTGTTGACTCCAATGTTCATTTTTATTATATTTATTTATTTATAGTAATTTAAGCTTAGAATATTGGCAAAAAGCCCTCTTTCATCTACAATAAGGGCCCAAATTGTGGTTCTATGCGATCAAGGCTTTTCAGAACGGAAAATCAGTGTAAAAGTACGTTGCAGCAAGGCAGCTGAATTTCCAAAATCTTATCAACAATAGGAGAAGTGGACGTGCAAGGAAAAACCAGTTCTAGAGATGACCATTCGAGGAAGGACATTGATACACGATCCCTTACCAGAATATAACACTGTGTTGCTTCAAAATTGTAAAACTGTTAATTCTATGACAGTTTTCCGTCGCATGAGATCGGAGTTTGGTTTGAAATCATTCAAACTGTCATGTCTAACTGCATGAAACTTTGAAAGACAAAAGAATAGGTCAAAGTTATGTTTTCAGATGAATCTACACTGTAACAATTCCTTATGTATGAGAGAAACATTATAAGAAACATTATAAGAAGCATTATAAAAAGCATTATCAGAAACATTAATAAACATTATAAGAAACATTATAAAAACATTATAAGAAACATTATAAAACATTATGAGAAACATTATAAATACATTATAAAAACATTATAAGAAACATTATAAGAAAAATTATAAAAAAACATGAGAAACATTATAAAAACATTATAAGAAACATTATAAAAACATTATATTAAACATTATAAGAAACATCATAAAACGTTATAAAAAACATTATAAATACATTATAAAAACATTATAAGAAACATTGTAAGAAACATTATGAAAAGCATTATAAGAAACATTATAAAAACATTATAAGAAACATTATGAGAAACATTATAAAACATTATAAGAAACATTATAAATATATTATAAAAACATTACAAATACATTATAAAAACATAAGAAACATTATAAGAAAAATTATAAAAAAACATTATAAGAAACATTATAAAAACATTATAAGAAACATTATAAAAAACAGTATCAGAAACATTATAAAAAACATTATCAGAAACATTATAAAAACCTGGTAGAAAATCCGATGAAAAGTATACAATCCAGACTATAATGCACTCACCAATATTTAGGGCGGCATATCCAGAGTTTGTAAAGGTTGGTCTATATTCCTTGCCTCTAGTACAAAGTACAAATTGTGCAAGGATATGTAGAACTAATCCAGGAAAAACTGTAACTGCATATGCGCATTCATTAGTACACAATATTTACGAAGAATCGTGCTTCATGCCACCAGTCAAACGTCGTTCAAAATCTTTTGAAGAAGATCAACGTGACAACACTGAACTGGTCGGTCAAAAAGCCCAGATCTGAACCCAATTTGAAAAGAAAATTATAAAAAAGCCAATTTGCAGAAGAAAAAACAATTTTGAAGTACAAAAGTACTGCGACAGGCTATTAAAGAAATCTGGACAAATGACATCACAATTGACTATTGTATCAACTTGATCTCTGACATACCACGCCATATGCAAAGAGTAATCAAAAATCAAAGCCCATACAAATTACTGACCGCTGGACTATTCGGCTTGAAAGGAATAGAGCTCGTCATCACGTAGAAACTTGTAAGGAAATTTGAGTCAAGCTCTCATTTAATTACTTATTCGTGTGATCTTTGTTTACTTTAAGACAATAAAATAACAAGGTGGTCTTAAAGTTTTGGTAATTCTAACAGTAATCAAAAATCAAAGCTTATACAAAATACTGACCACTGGACAATTCGGCTTGAATAAAAAATAGAGAACATCATCATGTGTCGGGTTATTTGCTCCTAATTTCCGAAACTGTTGCTAAGGGTCGCTCCTCAACTCTATAA
This sequence comes from Acanthosepion pharaonis, assembly GCA_903632075.3. Taxonomy (NCBI): domain Eukaryota; kingdom Metazoa; phylum Mollusca; class Cephalopoda; order Sepiida; family Sepiidae; genus Acanthosepion; species Acanthosepion pharaonis. The sequence goes on from CAHIKZ030005477.1 coordinate 1,159,048, forward strand.
ATACTCTGCGATATTTTTTTTTATCTCTCTCTTCTTACTTTTCCGCTTATACGAAAACAATGTAAATCTCTCGCAGAAGATTGCGTTTTTCCCATCATGGGAAAGGCATAAACAATACATACATTCGTACACGTAGTACGCACATTCACTCACTTCACATACTTTGGATCAAAACGGTTTTTACATTCATTTGTTACACACATTATTGTCTTTGTCGCTTGTGAACCTTGTTTGTTAATAAATAACCGTTTCTTTGTACATATATATCGTTTCTTGTTGTTTCTTTACATGTTTTCGTGGACTTGTACACCGAGTCTGCCATGTTTGTTGTGGGCATTTCAGGAGACACACGGGTTTATCTCACAACACGTACACCGGCCTGCAACACATACACGTACACCGGCCTGCAACAGATGTATAAACTTTTGAGTAAAATTGAATCAGTCTCTCATTTAATTACTTGTTAGTATGCTGTTTTTTTTTAATATTATTATTTAACCCATTAACTGCCAAATTTTTTAATGCGCATTTTTTGACTTAGGAGTTTATTTATTCCTTATGTTTAATTTCAGTAGTTACCATTGTCGTTTTTATAGAAACTAGAAATCATATATATATATATATATATATATATATATATATATATATATATATATGTGTGTGTGTGTGTGTGTGTGTGTGTGTGTGTGTGTATAAAAAACCAAAAATAACATTGATTAGAAATAATAAAAAAATAATTTTCAAAATAGTCATTATTTTTCTGCCCGTGAAATGTAAAATTACGACAGAAAATGTCTTCTTACGACTAATAATAAAAACTTTAAAGGCTAAGTGTTGTAAAATATACCTCTGCAAACGCTATATATGTAAGCAATTCAATGTAAATACAAGAAATAACGTAATGAATTTAATTTTAACAAATCCCCAAATGAGGCTCATGGCAGGTAATTGGTTAAGAGAATAAAATAATAAATGCATTTAGGAGAGTAGATGATGTTAAGTGGAAGGCGAAGGGAAGGGATGTTATTGTTTGGAAAAGGGGAAGAAAAGACATGTCTCTTTATATATAAGAATAGAATAGATCATTGATTTTGTCATATGAAACTTAGTAGGAAGAGACAATATTATCAACAATTGTTTTTCTTTTTACCCTTCTTTTTCTTTTGCCAGTATCACTGCTGAATTTCTTAGAAGTCATGAGGACTCATGAAGAGAAAAAAAGTCACAGTACAATAAAATTGAAAAAGAAAAGCACAGCACAACCCACAAAATGTATACAACATGGCGGTCGACTAAGAAATGATTCTGTTGGGGTTAATTCTGTTCGGCTATGTTGTTCGAGAACCGATTTTTTTTTTTTTTTTTTTGATAACCGAGGCATTTTCATCTCGTATGCTCTGTTCGAAAACCGATTTTTCGACATGTGAGACGTTCGAGGTTGCACTATATATATATATATATATATATATATATATATATATATATATATATATATATATACAGCATAATTGCATATTAAGATTTTTGTTTTTTCTGTATATTTTTCTTCATACTGTCAGATCTATATCCATATATTTGCTTACATATATATATATATATATATATATATATATATATATATATATATATATATATATAGTGTAACTCGGATATAAGAGAAACCCGGATATAAGAGAAACCCGGATATAGAAAGAGATTTTCTCTGGTTCCCAAATTAGAGCCTGTGTTAATGTATATATAATAGACCAAACCCGGATATAAGAGAAACCCGGATATACGAGACTTCTTCTCCGGTCCCGACAACTCTCTTATATCCGGGTTACACTGTATATATATATATATATGTGTGTGTGTGTGTGTGTGTGTGTGTGTGTGTGTGTGTGTGTGTGTGTGTTATAAATTAACTTATTTAGAAATATGGTATCATCGCTACACAGGAACTACCATATTTAAAAAAAACAAAACCAAAAACTTCAAATTCAATTATATTAAATTAAATGCATTAGTTCTGTTTCATCTTCAAGCGAATATTTATGCTCTGTAAATTTATATTGAGCACTGTTTTGTAAAAATAAAAATATCAATAAGAACACCGGATTACATACTTTATTGTTCTTTTTTTTTTTTACTATATATATATATATATATATATATATATATATATATATATATATATATATGAAAAGTTTAAATGATATCTTTTGTTTTCAAGTTTTTTCAGATACGTCGCTCGTCAGTGCCAATCTATTTATGCCATTAACTGATATCATATTTATGCATAAACAATCAATATCTTATGCATAAAAACGATACATATTGCCGCCAAGCAATTTTCAAACCTCTTCTATACAAAAAAAGTTATGTAAAGAAAAACAGACGAATGTTTAAGTTTGTAGTGAAGCTTTATTCGATGTAATTTGACTACCGTTCATAAATGTGGTTCGAGCATTTCTTTTATAGTCGGGTAGTTCTAGGGGGAGACAACTATGGTTGCCTTCACTACATTCGCCCCCGATCGACTTTATCTTTCAATTATTCTTTCCGTAACCTACTCGAAGTAGAACTTTCAAATTACGAAAGGGAGTCAACGCTGTCAAAGCTTTAGTGCTCTCGTTTTCGTGGGGTTGGTCTAGTGTCGACATCAGAGTTGTTCCGATCTTCTGGTCTTTGCTGCTCGGAAGAATCCACAGGTAACGTATCGTCGGCGTAAGTAGTGGGATGGTTTATGATCCGAATGGATGGAAAGCCCTTTTTACGGGTCTAGTACCACTCCAACAGGTGCCAGATCTCTGAGTGATATATTTGATTGCCTCCCATCGGGATATCGAATTAGAGCATAGTGGGGTTTATTTTCCGACAGTTCCATCTCGCTCACCGGCGTGTCGTATTTGTTCAGACGAGAGCCTCATTTTTTTTTAAACAAAACTGAACCTAGGTGTGAGAGCCACGACTTAAGATATGTTCTAGTACAGATTTTTAGAATCTCTTATCCTGTATCACATTTGACCGAGTTCTAATAGCTTACAAATATCTCAGACAGAAGCTCTTTCGCAATGTGTAACTGGGCATTTCTGGTTTAAGGATGCGAGTTATATTGTCTTCAATATCATCCGATTATAATCTTCACACAGATCGTTACCCTCGGGATTATACGATGCGGATCGACTCACAGACACACCCCTCTTACTTAAGAACTACTTTAGCAGATTGAAATAATCAGTGTGGATGTACGCTGATACCCTGAACATTGAGAATAAGGAACAGAGACACTGTATGACAGTTTCAGGTGAAAACCCAGAGCAGAGAAAAGTAAATAGGTTCCTAGACTAATCGTCAATCACCGTTAGAAAATACCTATTTACAGCTTTAATAGCGAACTCTTGAAATTTAAGCCGTGCCTTTCGAGAGGTTGCGTGACTTTCACGAGAGTTCCTTGTTTGAGTTTGTAGAAACGAGTTTTGATCACCGAGCTTGTTTGACAGTTGTTCGTAATCCTCTTGACAGTATCGACGGAGAACGATAGATTTCGACTAAGAACCCCAGGTATTATTCTAGTGATACATGGGTGACGCAGATCCTTATGTTGAAGAGATCTTCAAGGCCCTTTACTGATCCACAAATCCATGAGAGGACAAAAGTCAAAAGTTTCATTGCCGAGATATTAAACGACGTTAAACAAAAAGCAAAACGTCTCGATTCCCCATTTGCATATTTTTGTTTCCTCGGCTAGTTGTCCAAGCGTTGTCCATGGATGTTACATACTTCCGGTCTGTGACTGGTCTAAAGTGGCGGGCGATCGAATATTGTTACCCATTTTTTATGGTCTCCACACTGATATGGACCTCTTTTTTTTTACCGCTGGGTGTTTTCGCTACGACCGTGAATGCTTTCTGCAGAAGAATATTATGGGGCGACCGGACTTTTCTCAGCAATAGCACAGTAGGAGATGTCTGTCTCTATCTATTAAAAGAATAGTGGGATTTTGACGACAGAAGAATTTAGAGGGAAACTGGTAATTTGTGTTCATGAGTGCGTTTTCTCAGGGAACGTGGCTACCCATGAGGCGTATATTGTAAAAACAGATCGGTGCGAAGGATAAATTTTCGTCTAAATTACGCAAGAATGAAAATAACACTGACATCTCATTTTAACAGATATGTTTACCAAAATTACACAAAAATATATTAAAATACTACGGAGTAAATTTATTCAGTAAAATCGACATTAGCTTCAACTACAGTCTCTAGAAGACTTCGGAATCTCCTGCAACTCTTCTGGATATCACCTTGTTTAAGTTAGTGAATGCTGCCATAATCCTTGTCCTAATCTGTTTTAAGAAAAATATTCTATAAATTACAACCGACAGTAATACTAAATGCTCCATCAATGAATATTGAATATTTTCTGTATGGAAACGGATAATTTCACCACTACTATTAACAACAGAGATTGTTCTATAGCAAAAACAAATATTAACCTGAAAAACTAAGTTAAAACGTCTAAATATCTCAAGAGATAAAGCGAGTAATTTTTTTTACAATGATTTAGGTCTTAAGGAAGACAAGGATTCATCAAACCCTATACACTGGCGCTACAACATCACAAACAATGGATTCATTCCAGCAGCTTCTTCCAACGAAACGATACACAAGTGGATGCTTCTCCAAACACTACAATCTTAACGTTTAATCCTAGACTTGAACAGATTATCTTCTCCATATATTTACATAAACTGTTCCTCTCACTCTGTAACCCTCTACTTCGAGTAGCTCTTGGGCCTTATACAAGGTGAACATCAATGTAAAAAACAAACATTACCAGCTACTCCCTGTTTTAAAATATTTGGCAGAAATCGGTTAAGTATCCGTTTCAAACAATATTTTCAGTATTTATTTATTAAAGAATGACTTGTATAGCGAATAGGTTATTTCATTAGAAAACTTTATGGAAATATTTGGTGTGTCTGTTACACCCCACTTTTTCTTATCTTGTGTGTGTTTTTTTTTTAATTTGGTGTGTTTTCGTGAAACACTTTTTACTGTTATATAAAAAGAAAACTCCCTGAAGATATTTCAGTAATTTTTTATAGCGTGAGCATATGGAAAATTCGTCCCGAATCTTACCAAAAATAATTCAATAAAACTCAAAAAATAAATTTTCTGAGAATTGCTGCTTGCATAATTTATTAAAACGCATTATTATCTTTTAGACCCGAAAGAAAAAAATGTACATTTAATATTTTTTTTTTTTAAATATTTGTGATATTTCAGTGCAATTTTGAAATTCATCCCCTTGCTGTTCGTGTTATTTTTTATTAAAGATATATTTGAAGGATCGAAAAATGCAATATTTAATGCCATATTCGAGGGTTAAAATTTTTCAAAGAATTTTAGTTTTTGGGGTTTTTTTTAGCAACTGTTAGGTTAAATTTTGGTATGATATTTCAGAAAGGAAATAATTCTGAATTATGGTCTTTCACTACTTTTACCTGTTGGAAGAGTGACATAATATATGATAATAAAATAAATCTTAAACTCAGTATAATTAAAACACACACACACAATGGATGACATTAGATATTTTATGACTTCAAACAGTTAAAAAAAAAAGTAGTAAAAAATAAAAGTTATATATTAAACTGAAAAGTATCATTTAACTGAAAAAAAAACAAAAAACAATGCAACTTCTAATAAATAGGTTGGTCCAAAAGTCTTGTCACCCCTATATAATATAATTTTTTATTGCAGATGATTGACACGAATTCTTATATTCCAAACGGAAGAAAGATAGAGCATGACAAGACTTTCCGACCACCCTTTAGGATAAGTATAAAATCATTCTGTCTACTAATTTCATAAAATCATATAGAAAAATATTAATAAATTATAGGTTATAAAAGGTCAAAGATAATTTATTTCTAAACTTAAATAGCATTTTCTTGACTATTGTACTGTTGGTGTTGCGTATTTTAACTTTTTTTTAACTTTTTGCGCGAGTTTTAAGAGTCGTTAATCCTAAAGACGTACTGCTCTGACACGACAGGCGCCGTTTATACGCGTTCAAAGGGCATATTTTTGGCCGAGCCCACAGGCTCGGAGATCCCACGTTAAATCGGCCTTGTGCCACATGATGCCCTCGTGGGGAGGAGTGACTAAATACCGTTCAGTCCGAAGTCGGGCGACCGGCTGATTGGCTGATCGGTTGAACTCTCTGCCTTCGGGCGGGGAGGAATCCGAACGAGGCTACGCCGAAGGGCGGAGTCTCTTTCGGGGAGGTAAACCGACCCTGAACCCGTTTATACGGGCATATTTTTGTCCGAGCCCACGGGTCTCGGAGATCCCACGTTAAACCGGCCTTGTGCCACATAATACCCTCGTGGGGGGGTGACTAAATACCGTTCAGTCTGAAGTCTGGAGTGAAGTCCGTCAGGAGTCTGTCAGTCAGTCAGAGCGAGCGAGTCAGTCAGTCGAGTCAGAGGCAGTCCGAACAGAGTCGCGCTCAGATAATTACTACTAAACCTGATTGTTCGTACTAACACTTTCTACTTCTCTGTATATATTCCTGTTTGTAATATATCTGTGTTATTCCATATCCGTGTTCGAGTTCTTCTTTATTGGTTCTACCTTGGACTATCACCGTGGTACAAGTAACCAGACCATAACACTAATATATATATATATATATATATATATATATATATATATATATTTATATATATATTATAATAATATAATATTTTTATATATATATATATATATATATATATATATATATATATATACAGATAGATAGATAGATATATTATAATAATAATATAATATTTTATATAATATATATATTGTAATAATAATAATAATATAATATTTTATATATTATATATATTATAATAATATAATATTTTATATAATATATATATATATTATAATAATTATATAATATTTTACATAATATATATAATAATATATATTTTATATAATATATTTATAATAATACAATATTTTTATATAATATATATATTATAATATAATATTTTATATAATATATATATTATAATAATATATTTTATATAATATATCTATTATAATCATAATATTATATACAATAATATTATTTTTTATATAATATATATATTATAATAATATATATATATATATATACACACACACATATATATATACACACATAAACACATAAACACACACATATATATATATATATATATATATATATATATATATATATATATATATATATATATCCGCATTAACTGTAGTTTAGTTTAGCGCTTTGTGATAGACAACAGTCTTTATAAATCACCAGAGTGCGAAACTTTTTCGATTGTCGTTTTGATTTGGGGTATGAGTTCTCTTTTTTCAGTTGGTGCAAACAACTGTCGTTTTTCGTTAAAGACAGTTAGAGAGAACGGGTTTCGATCGCCGGTCGTGATTCTACTCGGTAATGTTTCGTAGCAAACCGACACTTTAATGACGAACAGCCAGTAAATTTTGCTGACGAGGCACCCATTGACATTTTTTTTCGATTTCATGAACGTTCTAGGTTTGAAGTGCGAATTATATTTTATTTTTTTGTAAATTCTCTCAGACTTTGTTTATAGTCTTCCTACATTACAGCTTATTGTCTTGATCGAAGTGATTTTTCGTGAGAAAAATTCCCAGGATCGAAACTGACCAAACCAATACTTACATATCAATATTTAAGACGACGTAATCGTCCTGGGTATGATGATAAACTACACCCGGTAATAAAGTCTTTGATCGGAAGTTTTTCAGGAGCCTGAAACCACCTGGTAATTGCTGCTGTTGCCAGGTTCATCCTGATCCAGTGTGGTAGCACCTGTTAGGGTCCCAGCTATGGGTAAATAGTTAACCCTCAAACTGATGTCAAAACACTGTGAAAGTATAAAAATACATTTTTATAGTAAAAATACCAGCAATACATTTTAATAGTAACAAAAAATTATCAGCAATACATTTAGAAAAAAAATATCAATCATATATTTTTTAAAATACCAAGATTACATTTTGAAAGAAAAAATTACCAGCAATACATTTTTGAAAAATAAAAAAAAATTATCAGTAATATATTTTTGAAAAAAAATACCAGCAATACATTTTTAAATAACATTTCCAGCATTATATCTTTGAAAAAAAAAATGCCCGCAGAACATATTTGTAAAAAAAAAATTACCAGCAATATATATTTGAAAACTCAGAAAATTGCCAGCTATACATTAAAAAAATTACCAGCAATACATTTTTGAAAAAAAATTACCAGCATATATATTTGAAAAAAATTACCAGCAATAAATTTTGCCAAAGAAATTACCAGCAATACATTTTTGAATTTTTCTTCCAGCTATACATGGTTGGAAAAAATACCATCAATAATTTTTTTTTTTAAAATACCATCAATACATTTTTGAAAAATAAAAAATGATCAGTCATACATTTTTGTAAAAACAATTACCAGGAGTACATTTTTGTAAAACAAAATTGCCATTAAAAAAAACAAATTACCAGTAATACATTTTAAAAAGAAAAAAATCCCGAAAAAACATTTTAAAAAGAAAAAATACTAGCAAAACTTTTTTGAAAAAAATACATCTTAAAAAGAAAAAAATTACCAACAATACGTTTAAAAAAACAACAACAAAACAATTACCAGCAATATATCTTTGAAAAAAAATGAAGCAATACATTTTATAAAAATATTCTACATTTTCATAAATAATCAAAAATATTACAAGCAATACATTTTTGTAAAAATAAATATTACTAGCAATGCATTTTTGTAGAAGAAATTACTAATGCTCCCAAGAAAATTAAATTTCGACATTAAATGACCCATAAGAAGTTGATGTGCCATTAAACAAACGAAGAAAGAAACAAGTACATAATGTGTAAAGTAACTTTTTGTTTACTACAATGACCACTATTTGTTTATAAGTTTAATCAATTTGTCCTTGACCTTTCCTTTACTTTTACAGTAGCAGTATTGAATTTAAGTTAACAACCAATTGCGAACAGCAGACAGTCAGTCAATTTCATAGTCAGCAGTGTTTGTTCTATAGTTCCTCTCCAGGGAAGGAAAGATAACTTGGCATTTCCATCACCAGTTATTCTTCATTTGATAAGCCGACGTGAGTGTATAAATGTACTTTGCGACAATATCTCGTTCTCTTTTCACTTCTCTTTTTCTTTTCAACTATATAAGAAATAAATTTCACGACTCATATTAGGAAGCCTTACAACCGTATCACGTTGAAACACCGGTTTCCGTACATATTGCTCGAATCACCCAGAAAAATAGATTATGACATTAAATGTGGATGTTTTAACTCATCCTTTTTATATACTAATTTTCACACACTCTAAAGCGAAAAAGTCACTCAAGGTAGAGTTTTACTGAATAATTTTAAGTGCGTAAGAAGTAGCGGTAACAAGTGCAGATAACGGTTAACCCTAGACTTGACAAAGTTAAGATTGTAATGATCCGGAAACCATCCTGTAGGGAGTCTGTACCATAAAATACCAGTTCTTGAGAAGAAGGTGGATAGGTAGGAGAGGCCGGTTCCATGATCTGTACGTTTCCCCGACTCTAATCCTTTGGATTTTTATCTCTGGGACACCTAAAACAATTGGTTTATACACTTTAATAATGCAGAAACGTGTCATCAACGTGCTATGGGGGCCTGAATAACCATTCGACACCGTAAGGGAGTATCTGAAAGGGTCTACCAGTCAATGACCCAATAGCATCATGCGTGGGTATAAAAGAGCGGAGGACATTTTGAATGTTTGTTACGAGTTGCTCTGTGGAGGTACAACGACGACCTTTTGGCTATATGTTTATATGGACATTTTAGCTTGTTTTGGTGTCAGTAACCCGCCTCAAATTTTGTAAAAGTATTTTGGATTTGATCTTGAATTGCACATTTAACAGCGTAAACTTTAAATTTAATAACTCAAAAACGAGGGATTTGGGGACATATGTTTCTATGGACGTTTGTTCCTGTTTTCGTTTGAGGGACTTGCCCACCAAAATTTGTAAATGTATTTTCTACACACCCTATATATATAATCATTCAAGATGTAAGGTGTTACTGAATTGTAGAGAATATGAGAAAAATAATTAACGGGAGAGACCAATAATTTTGGAAGTGCACCTATAAACTTTAGTATTTCAAGATATTTTTGTTGAATTTTGGTAAATATATCTGTTAAAATGAGATGTCAGTGTTATTTTCATTTTGGCGGCATTTGGACGACAATTTATCCATCGCACCCTATATGCAACAGCCAATTGTATCATTAGACGTTATTTTCAAATGTGCCTAAAATATTTTATATGCGTATTAAATAATTAAAATAAAAACGAATTATTTCTCTACTTATTGCTAGCGTTGTTAGATTTCTTATTGTTCTGCACAGACAGTTCACATACAGTGCTGTTCGATAAAAGTGACTCACCTGATTTTTTACTTAAAAATTTTCCGCCTATTGTTTTTGGGGTCAAACTAATTTTTAATCTTACTAATATAAAAACCCCTTCCTGACCACCTAGTAAAAAAGTTTACTCACCCTAAGGTATTCTATTGATAATTATAATTTTGGATATAAATGAGATTTAGGGAAAAACTCTGTACAAAAAAAAAGTGACTCAATTATTTCCTGAAACTAGTAATCAATAGAAACATAACCAAACAGCTTTAATTAAAAAATAATAGAGGTATAATTTATTTATAATAGGTAATATAGTTTGAAATATTTAATAATCTATGGGTCCTCCTTTATTTTGAATAAACTTTTCAACCCTTTTTGGCATTGACTTGATTAGGTTCTGGCAAATCTCATCTCCAAGCATTGAATTCCATTCAAATATGAAATTCACAATCAAATCCTCTTTGTTACTCAACTGCTTTCTCGAGAGCCTGTACTTTATAATGCTCCATAAGTTTTCTATGGGGTTGAGGTCAGGAGATTGGGGTGGCCATGTCATAACACTCACCTGCTTCTCATCAAAGTATTCCTTCATCAATTTTGATTTGTGACAGGGAGAATTATCCTGCATAAAAATGAGCTTGGTAGGGTCGATTTGCACCCTTTCAGCAGAAGGGAGCAGACAAGACTCTGAAATTCTCTTGTACTGCTCGCTCCTGAGGGTCTTTTCAATAGGTTTTAAGAAACCAGTTCCATGAAAAGAAACACATCGCCAGAACATTATACTGAACGGATTCTTGATAGTACTTTCTGCTAAATTCAAAGAACTTTCAAAGCTTATTTTTCGGATTTTAGATCGCTTATCCTTTGAATTTAGCTCAACTTTCGTTTCATCGAAGAAGAGAACATTTAGTAAAAAAAAATCAGGTGAGTTACTTTTATCGAACAGCACTGTATAAACTATTGCATCACCTGCATCAAGATCTGAGTAGGTTCTCAGGCAGCTCTTTAAAATAAGGCAAGAATAAGATAGGGTCGAGAACAAAACCTTGGAGAATGCCGACAAAAATTAAGAGTCTTACTGAATGGTTGTAAGTCCGTCAGAAGTAACGGTAACAACTGGAGATAACGGTTAACCCTAAACTTGATAAAGTTACGATTCTAATGATCCGGAAAACATCCTGTAGGGAGTCGGTTCCATAAACTTTGCAGTACTTAGGAAGACGCTATCCGAGTAAAATTCTTTCTGGTTTATGGAATACAAAGAAAACGAGCATGATTCGTCCTCATGCATATGACCTGATGGGTCCTAGCTGCGAATGTCAGGACTAGTGGAGCTAAGGAATGCAGCTTGTCAGAACATTTGCCATGAAAATAGCGATGGGGTAGCGAGAGGCTTACGATGTTTTGCCTGAAGGAAAGGGGTAGAAAATAATTCATCACCAACAAGGCCGCGTAGACGCTTTCGAATTCTTTTCAAGACAGGCAAGTGAAGACTGGACAGTTGACGCTCAGATATTTTGTAACCATTTCACCCCAAGCAAGGCAATAAAGCTTACTGGGTTTCTGAGTGTTAGAGAATATGAGAAAAAGTATCATTAAAGAGAGCGGAAAATAAAAGAACAAGACTTAAAAAGACAGAAGATAACGACTGACATTGTATTAAAAGTTTAAAGATCAAACATGACTGGGAAGCAAAAAACCGGAAAAGAGTTTCACAAGCGAGAAGTACGATAGAAAAAAACTGTTAGCATAAAACTTGCGTATATATATATATATATATATATATATATATATATATATATATATTAACCATTCCAATTGTAAAATGACGAGACCTCGCCGCTAATCTAGCACTGCGTTTAAATTCAGTATAGGTATATAACAGGAACAACAGACCAGATAGGCTAGTATTTTAGTCAGTAAAATTATAGGCCCTTTGAAAGTCTGATGTCCAAAGTTTATCTGGTCCAGATAAAGGCTGTCAATAATTAAAAGATCTTGGACCAGATATTTTTAACATAAAAATAAGAGCTATGAAGCTTGAATTGGAATCGACAGCAGTATTGTTGCAAAATACAATACTTTATTCGATTTATTTTTTAATCATTTCACCCGAACTAAGGAAAAAAATCCACTAAAATGGCAGGGGTTACTTAGTGTGAGAGAATACGAGAAAAAACACTATTAAGGAGAGAGAACAATAAAAGAACAGAAATTATGATGAATGATGACGACTGATATTACATTTAAACTTTTGAAGATCAAACATGACTGGAAAGCAAGAAGCCGGAAAAGAATTTCACAAGCGAGAGGTACGAGAGAAGAAAATGTTGTTAGACATTTTCATGACGGTCGTCCTCGAGTATTGAATCCAGAGGTTGGCAGTGAATATTTCGGAGACAGTAGGAAAGCGTACTTTAGGTTCGCAGTGGATATCACAGCAGAGTGTAGTTCATCCTTCTCCTGGTCGCCTTTGGTCCTTCCGGTAGACGAAACAAGATGGCCGCCTTTATACCCGACGAATACAGTGTTGGGCGGCTTCTGATTGGTCAACCTTCCATTGGTCGACTATAAAGGGAAATAAGTCATTCTGACTCACTCACTAGTTATAGGTAATATTTACCCAAAAAACCGTAACAAATGTTAGCATAGAACTTGCGGATATATCTAACCATTCCAATTGTAAAATGACGAGAACTCAGTACCAATCTAGCCCTGCACTTATATTCAGATTAGGTATATTATTAAGTGTAGGTAGCATATCGGAAAGTTTGACAGAAGAATTACCATGAAAGTCTTTCTAGAAAAGTTACAGGGAAGCTACGTTACGAAGTTGGGAGGATAATTGAAGCCGAGATACCAGGTCAGTACCAATAACATTGCATATTCTTATTTGGATTTTATCAAGAATCTCTAAATATATAGCAGGAACACCAGACCAGATGGGCTAGGATTTTAGTCAGCAAAATAATAGGCCCTTTCAAAGTTGAAGATGGTGTTCAGATAAATGCTGTCAATAATTAAAAGTTCTTGGACCAGATATTTTTAACATAAAATTAAGAGCTTTGAAGCTTGAATTAGAAATGAGACCAATATTGTAGTAAATTACCATACTTTATTTCATTTTTTAATCGCTTCACCACAAGCAAGGCAATAAAGTCACTAAAATGTCAAGGGTTACTTAGTGTGTGAGAATACGAGAAAAAAAAAACACTATTAAGGAGTGAGATCAATAAAAGAACAAGAATTAAGAAGACAGAAGATAACGATAGACATTGCATTTAAAGTTTTGAAGATCAAAGCTGGCTGGAAAGCAAGAAACCGGAACAGAGTTCCACAAGCGAGATGTGCGAGAGGAGAAAAACTTAGCATAGAGCTTACTAATCATTTCAACGGTAAAATGATGAGACCTTACCGCCAATCTGTGAGAATTGTCTGAAAAGTTCTTCAGTTGGCAAGAGTTTTGTTGATGCTATCTCTCAAGTATGTAATTTTGTCAATATGCGGCACAGAAACAATAATAATAATAATAATAATAATATTCAAACCAAGGATGAATGGTAGACTTATAAATATGTAAGATAGATTCTGGCAGCAATACTCTATCTTGCTCTAATCTGGCTTAGATAGAATATAACCGAAAAAAGTCAGATAGTTGTTGGAGTCTTAGAAAGAACCGATTTATGTTATCAGCATATTTAGCGATGCTTTGCATATATGAGTTCTACTTAAGTTCTGGGGTGAGCTTCAGTTCCAGTCAGTTTTCGGATCAAGTTGACTTCTGGGGAGAAGCAACATCCATCATGAAATGCAAAAGTTCAAGCTCTGCTTGGTGATGGTGGAACGTTACTATTTTCGTTTTGGAGATACATGAATGTCCTTCTCCTTTTGAGCCACCATGGCTAAGTCAAAAGACAGTACAGCTTCCAGCCTCTCGTCATCCAAATTTTGGGAAGTGCACCTATAAACTATTGTATCACCTGCATAGATATTCGCGAAAGATCTGAGTAGGTTCTTAGGCAGCTCTTTAATATAAAGCAGAAATAAGTTAGGGCCGAGAAGAAAACCTTGGAGAACGCCGACATTGATCTTATAGCATTCAGCTGAACAACGACCTTCATGGACCTACGTTTTACGAAGGATTTGATAGTTGAGAAAACCATTCCAAAGATTTAATAGCTGGGGATTTTGTGTAGCAAACCCGATGCCACATCTTGTCAAAGACTGTTGATATATCTAAAGTGATTGTCCTCACGATGAATTTATTGTCTAGTGCCTTACTAATACTGTGAGTAATGACAGAACATCAGCAGTGGATCTAGCTGAGTGAAATGTCTACTGTTTGTCGCTCAGTTTATCTGTGGGTCGATATTGACCCGCATTCTTTAAAACAGTGCACAAAGTTGACACCTCCTCACTCTCCTGGCAGTGCTCCATCTGACTATTATCTTAGCAACATTTTAGCGGGAAAATAATGTATTTATTATGAAGAGATTAAAACTGATATTGATTGTGTTTTTGCATCAAAACCTGAAGGCTTCTCCACCCGATGATTCAAGAAATGGATGGGGTTTATATTATCGATAATGAAGGAAGTGTTACCATGATGAAATAGGTAAATTTAGATATAAGAAGCATTTGTTTCTTTACAATTTCCAAATGCGACAGAACTTTCTTTCCAACCTAATCTATCTATCCACATTCTCAACAGACTATGGAAAAGTTTGTCTATGCCAATTTCCGCTTTGTGGTTTTAGGGTTTATTATGTAACTTTGTCTGTAATGAGGATGCAGGGTGGTGCAAACGATTGTATCCCGGAATTAGAAATCAGAGAAGTAAGTTCGTATTCCAGCCGAGTTCGTTACATTCACTTACACGTAAATAGCCTTGGGAAGGATAGGAATCCATCCCTTTCACCCCCAAATATGGGTTACACAGCATGACAGACTGGCTTCTACAGCCTTGGTTGATAACCATTCTAGATGTGTGGACTTGATAAAATCACCCATATCTCAGCAAGCCTCGGTAACTGTTGCAGACGAAAATAGTTTTTACATCCATATATATATATATATATATATATATATATATATATATATATATATATATATATATATATATATATATATATATAAAGTGAACATAGAAGTCAACACTGAGAGGCGACAGTCTGTTTCATGCTAGATGCAATCGACAGGCCTGAGCATTGCACCTAGCATGAAACAGACTGTCGCCTCTAAATGTTGACTTCTATGTTGACTTTTATATTTACACACGCTCTATCTCTGATATTGAGCACTTTATCCCATAAATATAGCACATCTTAAGACTATATTTCTTCATATATATATATATATATATATATATATATATATATATATATATATATATATTATCTGTAATCACTGGTTCTATTGGAAGTTTGGACAAGTTCAGTAAATCTTTTACGTAATATTACCGCCTACATAAATATCTACAAAGAAATATAGTAACACGATCTCCGACTTTCCAATCAAATTGTAATTTTATAAGGAAGTCGATAAAACTTGAAATATCAACGGACCTTATATGACTGCACTCTCGACAGGGAAATTTTCGAACGTTGTCTCGTGTTTACAACTGAATCCGGAGAAAATGTGCAGCATTCTCAGATTACTGTCTTATTCGTTAATTAAATGACAGCATATGGAACTTTGAGATCCTTTTGAAGAATGGGGTGACAAGAGCGAATAAGAAGGAAGAAAACTACGTTTAATAATAAAAACGTATAGGAAAATAAAAGAATATATTAAATTATTGGAATGGTCTGAAATTGTAAAAGATTATTGGAAATAATAACAAGATAATTAAACAGCGAAGATTTACCGAAAGGCAGACGTAGATATAGGTGTGAAATTAATAATAATAATAATAATAAATGCGCCATGTTCGATCTTGGCTCTCTATATATTGTCTTCATTACCTCTTAAGGGTCATTTTTTTTTGGTGGGTCATAATGGTGCAATTTCTCATTGTTTCACCTCAGTTTTTAATTGATTTTTTCCTTCTTTTAGACAAATCCCTACTGAAGGTTAGAGAGTCCTGCCTACGCTGCTATTTAACATATAGACAGCGGGACAATAGATACATGCGTGTTTTTTCTCCGCGCGTAACGATGCGAAAGTGAATGTAAATATGCCGAAATCTTGAACTAGAATTCCCGATTCGACTTCTTACGCCGATAACCACTACAATTCCTGCAATAATGTTGCTAAGAAAATATAATCAATATCAGTTAATATTTGAGTAAGTATTGACAATATAACAGCCTCTATGTCCCAAATTAATGGTACGAGAAAATGAATGACCAATTGCACATCTTTAAGTGACTAAAACTTGTTTGTAGTCTTTTTCTCAATCAAATCAAACCCGTACAGGGACATTTATCATATTTAATGAGCATAATATTCAAAGTTGTATTTATGCTTGCTTTTACACATGCTTTGCATTCAGAATTCATTTTCATTTAGACTGGTTTCCAAAGAAAGTTCTGCTTTACTATTTAATCAATAGCTGATATGTACCGTAAATCCATCATAAAAATTCATCAGGTGGAATTAGTGGAATTAGTAAATTCTAAATGCTTTAAATAACTCGGTGTAAGGATCATTTATAAATTTAGTATATAGGATATCAGAAATGTGAACATGGAATAGGCTGTGCTAGGGGTCGTTTCATCAACACCACAAACTGATGTAAAATCAAAACATTAATCTAAGAACTTGTGTCAAGTTCTTAAATAGCTAAGTCAGATCGAGACTTTCGTGTAGATGTCAAGTATGGCGCCAAAAACGTTGAGAAATATCTAAACTATAAGCTATATAGAAACACTTTCTCCGATTTTTTTGAATGAGTGAAGCTTGCAGGATTCAGCCAGGACCATCCTTTTTCGAACTTTATGGACTGGCGCTACACAATCTCAAATAAAAGAGCATTATTAGATATAAGAAATCATATGAAGACTTTCAACAGCAGCAACCACTAAAATGGATAGCTAATGTGCCTCGAAGAGAAAATAATGACATAATCAAGATGTTGATATTTCACACTATCTCAAAAAAAAAAGGCCAGCAAGGAACCAATACTGGAAGGAGCAATAACAGTTACTGAACTTGAGAGAACTCATTTTCTGAAAACTCCAATCAACAGTACCATTGGCCTGTTGGCTAATGCTTGCCAAATGTTTCCTTTAAATAAACGGCTAATATTACCATTGCATAGGCCTGTCCTTTTTGGTGTGGTTTATATAATTATCTGTATTATAAATCGCTCATACCAGTGAGAAAATTAAAGTACTATATATTGACCCGGGAACACTCCTGATTTAAATACAATCGAGAATCTGTAGTCATTCTACAAGAAATGACTTTGTATTAACATTTGCACTGGGTCATGTTTCATTGAAAAAATATGAAACAAAAGTAAATAATAACGGAATTATTCGTTTTGTTTCAATTAATTTGCTAGGGTGTATCTTACATATTTATAAGTCCACCATTTGTCCATATATTGAATATTGTGATCACATCTGATCTGGTGCTTCTGGTGTGTATTTAAAGATCATTGATAAAATCCAAAGAAGAATCTGAAATATTATCCTTTCTGACCTGGCATCTCGGATTCTGAAGGCAAAAAGTTTCACTAAGACGATCGATAGAAACTAGTTGCTTTTTAATAACGTTCGTATTAACAAACGATTTATTTCCGCTGTTTTAACAAAAGAAGGTAGGTCATTTTTTTTTTAGATCAGCTGTAAATTTATCCTTGTTGAACTGATCAAAATCACAGTTTATAAATTGTTGCGCCATCAGCATAGACGCCGAATTGAGAACTGCTGCCATCGGGAAGGTCGTTGATGAAAATTAAGAACAAATGAAAAAATATTGTTTTTGTGGCGTCAGAATTTATTTATTAAACCCAAGATAAACATGATAGAAAAACATACCTTGC